>JANHGB010006006.1:11283-21587 GCA_026283785.1 Coracopsis vasa
CTTGTTATTTCCCTTATCATTATTATTATTGATGGTAGCAGTAGTGGTTTGTGTTATACCTTAGTTACTGGACTGTTATCTCGATTCTCCTCCCCATCCCTCTGGGAGCGGGGTGGGGAGGAAAGAGGAGGGAGTGAGCGAACGGCTGTGTGGTTTCTGAGTGACAGGCTTAAACCACGACAGTAGGGTAACAGAGATGGAGTCAAAGGATGCTGGGTTTCTTCTGACTCCCAGTGTTTGCAGTTTATAAATGTGGGTGCTGTTTGTGACTTCAGAATACGGTTGTGAACAGTTTGAGATTTTTATTTTTTTTTCTTTTATGGTGCTAATAACACTTTTCTTGTAGCTAGCATCAGCCATTAAATAGAAACTGCCTTTTCACCTCTGAAATGGAGTTTTGTATCTCAAATCATTCTAGGACATGCTGTCAAACTGCATCCCTAGTGGTTGTTTCCTCATCTCTTAAATGAAAGTTGCAGTAAGGAAAAAACTGGTGCTCTGTCCCTCAGTGAGCAAGTTCAGAGAAGGCCAGCTCTTGGCATTCTTACACAGCTATAGCAAGAAAATAAAAAAATAGGGGATGTAAATCAGGGTGGTTTAAGTGAGGCAGATTTTCACCTCAGGTGATGATCTAATAATCATGGCAAGATAAACCCCCTTTTATTAGGTTTTCATTGAATTACATTGTAAAAAGTAGCTTTAAAAGCTCCTCACTGTAATTTCATTCAACTGTCTGGTACTCATACTGTACCTTCTCAAGTTCTTTAATAAGGACATTTTGGGATTTCTGACATTTATAATACTAATACTCTGAAAAGATCAGTAGGTTATGATTTCTTTTTTTGATGAGTTACGGTAAGCAACATCTGTACTTTTGTACAGCCTTACTGCTCTTTTAAAACGTGCTGACAAAACAATTTCAATATAATGAAACTGCTCACTGCAACTTCTCTAGAGAAAATAAAACTGAATTTGATGGCCTGGCTGTTCCTGACAATACATTTTATCATGAATACTGTTGAAGTTTCAATTTTCTCATTAGAAAAATATCTGAGTTGTCTTATTTGTTCTTGGTGTGAACTTTGTGTTACATAGGTGAATATTGATGTATATAATAATTCAACAGACTCAGCAATGGAAATTATGAACAGCAAAATTCAACAAAATAGTCATTCTGTTTATTATCTTGTAAGTCCGTCTAAGTTATCCACAGTTCAGTCATTCAGGGTGGATAAAGCCTAAGTAGAAACATCAACTTTATCAGTGTGGACTTGCTTATGTAGAATATTTGCATTGGAAACATACAAATGACATTCTACAAAGCTTAGGAAATCTTGTCTGTGTGTTCAGCTAAAGCATTTACCTTGCTGAAACATGAATTCAAGTGTTTATTTAAGTATATAACTTTGATCTTATAAATTCCAGAAATTCCCACTGAAATTTCCAAAAAGTCATTACCTTGAACATGAGAATTTGAAGAACTGGGTTAAAAAAACCCCAACTAACCAAAACAAAACCCAGTACCCTTCCACCCCAAATGAAAAAAATACTCCAAGCATTGTAAGAATTATGCATGATTGTTCCTTTAGCTATAGTTTTTGAGTACTTGGTTGCTTGATACTTTTGCAGATATCAGAGCCTTCTGTAATCTTGTTGTCATTTAGTGATAAAACTAGAGGACAATAAAAGGGGAAAAGGATACTTTGATCTTGGATGGAAACAAGACCTGCTAAGAAAGAATTTATGGGTGTTCTTAAGGACAAAACAGACCTAAATGTTGCAATGTAGTTTGTTTTGTATTTTTTTACATTTTGACCCTGGTAAATACTAGAAAGGAATGTTTTTAATGTGGCTTATTGTAGTTTCTGTATTTGTGGTAAGTGCGCTTTGTTAGGATGAGGTGTGGGTTTCTAGTGCTTCTATAGAGCAATAAATAAGATACATTTATATATGTGGAAGTAGACTTTAACAGAATATTCAAGCAGCTGCATGTTTTGCCTAACATATTCACAGTTCTTCAAAGTTCAGGTTTACAGGCAAGGTTTATGCAAAGGTTTAAGACTACAGGAAATGAAAGCAGGTCACCATAATGAACAATGTGGTTGTCAGGATGGTTTGAGCTCTTAGAAATACACACTTGAGAATCTTTAATTTGCTGAGTCAAGGGTATTTGTGCTGTTTTAACATACATATGAAAACACAGGTACTGAAGTCAGCAGGTGGCTTTCAAAACTCATGCACAATAGTTTTGCAAGTGAAACTGTCTGCAGAATGCTTGGCATCTACTGAATTTGAGCAATGACAAAAAGGATCTGATGCTGTTTTGCCCTATTACTCTAGGGAGTGTATTTTATGCAGAGGGTCCAGAAATAAGATGTCTGTGCCCTTGCTTTCTGATTTGTATTATAGCCAGAGAGGTATATGAGGAACAAGCTGTCTGGAAAGAAAATACGGAACTGGGATAATTTCATTTTCTTCAAATATGATGTTTTGTAGGCAGGTGTAACTGCCTAAGAAAAAAGTTGTAATTGCAGGTCTGGGAAACAAGTGACTTGCTATGAATGTGTTGACAGAATTTCCTTCACGTGAACAGCCCTTATATATAGCTCTCTTTCAAAATTGTTTTCTTTCTGAATGAACACCTTGTTCTATCTATCCCAATATCCATCTCTTTGCTGTTAGATCTAGCTTAAAATAACTAAACTGGGTTACTCTGCCTCAGCTGTTTTCTCCAAGGGACATGGTTGCTTGCTTCCTTCTCTTGTGAAGTGTGACTTGAGCATATATAACCTCATCTATCAGGTTTTCTTATGTTGCATTAATTTGGGCTTTTCAGATTCTTTCTCTAAAACATGTGTAAGATGTGTGCTCTGCTCTGTTGCTCCCTGAGCAGGCTGTCAAAACTTAATGTCCCAATCCTTGTAACAAATTCATGTATGATTTGACAATACTGCCAAAAGATTGTGTACTGCTGATGCCTTTTACCATTTTTAACTCCTCTTTGCATTCTGCAGGCTCCCAGTTTTCTTTCACAACAAATGTTTTAACTTCACCTTCAAAGGACCTTTCTTCCCTTTTTACTTTTCACATTGTCTTTTAACCATAAAGGGAACTTTGCCTAGGTCCATTCCCTTTAAACAGATACTTCTGTACGCTTTTTTCCCATCTTGACCCCATATTAGATACAACAAAATTTCTAGGAGTATAGGTAAGCTCCAGTCATTCAAACACTTCACTTAAGCTCTACAAATCATGACAGTGATTCTTCTGCATACATGTCACCTGTCCATCTTGACGATCTGTGTCCCTTTTATTTTCCAATGCCACTCCAGTTTGTCCCTGTTGATCAGCTTTATCCAGTTTTACTTTTCAATAATGGCTTTTCTGCAGTGAGTTCATAACCTGTGGCTTGCTTGTGAAGTGCTGCTGCAGTGAAATTAGACAATGCATTTTGGTGTGCAGGAAAGGTTTAAGTTTAGGGGGCTTCTGTTCATCTCCTGTCAGTTGTTAGCCTTTTATTTTAAATGCTGGCTGCTCCAAGTGAAAAACTTATTAGTATCCTGTAGTTGGAATGTTGCTCTAAAATTTATTCTGTACCTTTGTCCAAGATAATAAAGGGACAATTAACAAAAAATTCTCTGTGCAAAAAGGAATTAGACTAACAGCTCATGATGGTTCATTCTCTATAAGCGTTTGTTCAGAATGACTGTGGCAGTTTGAGAACAGAATTTCGTATCAATAGTTGAACTGCACTTAAAATTCTTGGCTGAGTTTTCAATATTTATGATTTCTTTTACAATATTGGATTTGTTTGTTCTTCACCCTGATTTTACAACATGAGAATTTACGCAAGGATGTGATGCTTTTTTGACACTTACTACTGAATTTAAATAAAAATTGTTGTTACGTTGCATTAGACAAATAGAACACACTTTGCATACTGTGAAAGCTAGTTGCATAGATGTTTTTCCGTCTTGGTTAATTACAGATGGAAAAAAAAATCCTCAAGGTTTAAATGTTAAAAAAATAATTTTATGCTCTGGGATGTTTCTGTGCATTGTTAGCAAAATGTCTTACTGGATCGCTAAAAAAATGAACACATAATCCATGGAAGTTGATAGGCACTTATTCACTTTGAATGCTTTGAGTCAGGGTCTAGATTATATTCCTTCAGTTTTATCTTACTTTTTTTACTGTTTATTTTTCTGTCTGTAAAGTGCTCTTCCACAGTTAGATTTTGTGCCCTTTAACAAGTGTTGTAAGCTTTAAACAAGGACAATGTTCTCAAAGTTTTATCCTTAGTCTTCAATTCCATCCTTAATTAATTTAATTGTTGTGGAGTGTATTTCAGTGGATTGTTACTTGTACATAGTCAGTCAAACATTTTAAATTGTTGTGGGATAAAAATGATGGATGATACATACTGCAAGTCCCTTCCAACTGAAATATTCTATTCTTAGAAATATTCTGTTCTATGTTATTACCAAATCTCATGGACAGCAATGTTCTGATTATTGTGCACTATTAAATATACAGAGGTGCTCAAAAGTTGCAGGAAACAAGCTCAAGAGAAATAAACATGAATCTTTACTGAATGAATCCTTTCAACAATGAATATTCTCCTGGCAAAGTCCATGAAAAGTGGAAATAAAACAAATGTCCAGTATATAAATCTGTTTGGTATAACAGATCCCACTTGAGTGGGCATCTGGATGACTGACTTTGATGTTTCAGTACCACAATGTCAGCGTTGGACCACAGTATCTCCACTTAACCTGTGGGGCAGGAGCTTACTGTTTAGTCTGCTGATTACCCATGGGGTACTGTGGTTTTCTTTTTGCTGGAAACCAGCATATGTGAGGTGTTGATAAATAGCTGCATCCTGGCAGGAAAAAGATCCCGGCTTTGCAACTTTGGACATAAGAACTGTTGCCTATATTGTGTGGTGTGCATGGGAGAGGTAAAAAAAAAAGAAAAGAAAGTTTTACTAGTACTTTGAAGAAGCAGGGTACTTTGGAAACATTCTCCCTGTCTTGCAACCACTTTGGGTTATCAAAACTGTTTACATTTTATCAGGGCTAGTAATACATTTCTTATGAATAATTACCTATTTGGATGAATATGTTAAAATCTATGTAGCAGGCAAAATAACCCCTAACCTTATGAAAATATTGTTTTGAATCCATTTTTAACAGTAGGATCTTAAATTTCTTCTGGTATTCTATGGTGTTAAGGTCAAACTTAACTTTCTGATACCCTGAGAGAAGACAAGCCAAGAAAGAGGTATGGTCATCTTGTAAAATGTATCAAGAATGTTAATTCAAATAAGTAACTTGTTTTTCTACAGTACAAAAGTTAAAGACAAACTAAAACTAGAGCTCTCCAAAATGTTTTAATAACCCTTGCAGTATGCTGGTGGGGTATAAGAAATGTTACTTTTTAATTTAAAATAAATCCAACTTCTGCCTGATGTGTGTGATGGGCAATTTGCAGTTATGACCTTCATGATGAGATTTCTCTATGAAATGAGAGGTATATTATAATTTAAATAGAGTTGTAGTTCTGCTTGGTTTTAATTTGTGACCCAGGGGTTGGGAGTTATTGGGTGTAATAACACTGTGGTAATGTGACTCTTCAAGGCACATTTGTATAATGAGAAATCATACCTAGTTATAAGAAGCATGCTGATCTTTTTTTTTTTTGCCTTACCAGTTCAAATGTGATGCTCTATCAGTCTCCTTTTTATATTTTTAAAACACCAGTTACCATGGTTTTTCATAGAATCATAGAACCGTTACAGTTAGAAAGGACCTTAACATCATCATGTTCCAACCCCCCTGCCATGGGCAGGGACACCTCACACTAAACCATGTCTCTCAAAGCTCTGTCCAACCTGGCCTTGAACACCGCCAGGGATGGAGCATTCACAACTTCTTTGAGCAACCCATTCCAGTGCCTCACCACCCTCACGGTAAACAACTTCTTCTCTATATCTAACCTAGACTTCCCCTGTTTACATTTGAACCTGTTACCCTTGTCTTATCACTACAGTCCCTAATGAATAGTCCATCCCCAGCATTCTTATAGGCCCCCTTCAGATACTGGAAGGCTGCTATGTGGTCTCCACACAGCCAGCCCCAACTTTCTCAGCCTGCCTTCATACGGGATGTGCTCCACCTCCCTGATCATCCTCCTGGCCCTCTGAACTTGCTCCAACAGTTCCATGTCCTTCTTATGTTGAGGACACCAGAACTGCACACAATACTCCAAGTGAGGTCTCACAAGAGCAGAGTAGAGGGGCAGGATCACCTCCTTCGACCTGCTGGTCACGCTCCTTTTGATGCAGCCCAGGATATGTTTGGTTTCTGGGCTGCGAGTGCACACTGAAGCCGGCTCATGTTCATTTTCTCATCAACGAACACTCCCAAGTCCTTCTCCACGGGGCTGCTCTGAATCTCTTCTCTAAGAGATACAGATATTATCTGCTCATAAGGGGAATGAAAAGACTGGGATCATTATTAATATCTAGCATATATTACTCATATAAGCCAACCAAAAGGTGAGTTTCTACAACAGAGAAAATACTTTGTGAGTTGAAACATTTAAATTTTGGTACAGTTTATACAGTTGCAATAATACATCATACAATAGCAAACTGATCTTTCCAAGTTAGGTAGAATCACATTAGACCACCGTTGGATGCACACTGCTTTTTCTGCTTATTTTTTATCAACAGTATCAGAGTCATACACACTGCCTTTAAAGGCTGTGCAAAACACTGATAGATGAGCAGAAGAACTGGACTGAAAACAATATGTTTAGCTTTTTGCTTAAAAGCGGGAAAAAATGTTTACAATATTATCCAACTCTTCTAATTCATTACTGGGATGTTTTCAGATATTGTGCCAGTGAAGATGTTGTGAATCTTTGTAGAAAAGAGTAATGTCAGGATGGCAAAACAAAATATTAATAAGACTTGGAGCTGTACTTACCACAAATTGAAATAAGATCCATCAAAATAAAAGTGAAGGGCAAAATTTAAATTAAAGATTTTCCAGATGGTTACCAAAACTTCCCAGCTTTATATCCAGGCATTAGTGATTTTTTTTTTTTTTTCCCCTGTCATTAGGAGAAGAAAACGGCCAGTCATTTTTTTATATAATTTTTTTTTTCTTCAAGGAGACAGCCGTTTGTCAGAGTATTTCCTCAGGAGTTTTTCACAAAATAGTTAAGTTGCAGTGCTTTTCTAATGCCTCACCTTCACTCATATCTCTGATTTAAATACAGAGGAGAGTTCCTTTAAGCTTCCCTGGGTGTACAGAGGTGTGATATGGACAGACAGGAGAAGAGCTATTTTTTCTGGTTATCCTTCATTCTTTCACTGTTGTCACCAGCATATTATCAAGAAGGCACAGTGTGAGGCAGCTTTATTTCCTACCTCCTTAGAGAGGTGAGATGTAATTAAATAGTGTAGTCTCCAGTAGTCCGCAAAACACTGTCCCCCTTCCATTCCCAGATTTGTGTCTGCTGAGGGACATTTCCCTCTTACTAGATATTTTGCTTTCTAATTGTGCAGTGCAAAGTAAACGTAACTTGCTAGGCCTCCGAAGAAGAGGGCTGACTGAGATCTGTTGAACAGCCCACTTTAAAGTCTTGCATTTCCTTTTGCTATACAAATTATGCAGATGGCTATATTGTCTCATGGGTAAGTCTCTGAAGTTTCTTTTAAGCTGTTCTCTCTCCGCAGTAAGAGCTGAAGAAAATGGAGTGGACAACAATCAAGGAGACAGGCCTTCAGACCGTGGGAAGCGTGGCCGTGGGAGAGGTAAGATTGGTGGCATTGGTGTGGGACTGGCACTGGTTGGAACTCTGATTTATTTCTCTAAATACTTCTTTTTAAGCATTTGTTAGTTATCCTTTACTTCCATAAGCGCTTCAGCCACCTTTAATTTAGATGCATCTTCCTCCCTTACCCCTTGTCATGTCTTGGTCTCAGAGCAACTTAAAACTATTGACCCAAATAACCTTTAGGGTAGTTTCCTGTGTAGCAGGCTGGTGTGCTTTGGATGTGGAGAACTGTTTTCCCAGATTGACTCATGACAGTCTCCTGTGAGTGGGAGTGCGCTGGGTTCCTCAGGATGTTCTCTGGCAGCAGAAGAGTACAAGATTCCATCTGTAGGGCACTTTGAAAGGGATTTGATGTGTATTTGTGCTGTTTCTTTGAGGTGGATATGGTTATCAGGCTTGCCTTCTGCTTTTGATAGCCAATCAGATAAAGCACAAGCCACCTTAGAGACTTTCTGGTAAGAGAAGGAATTTGGGATGGAAGAGTTCATAAGGAGAAGTATGGAAAAAGAATACTGTGGAATATTGAGTACAACTCTGACCCTATCCTGCAGAAGATACAGGAAAGATGTTGATAATGGATTTGGTGTGAAATCAATGGATGTGTAGTTGGTTTGGATTTTCACAGGTTTGAGTGGAAAGAGGATTGTTTTTTCTTAGAGCAGGAAGAGTGAATTGAATAACCTACGTACAGTGCAGATTGTATGGGGAAGTGGATATTAACTGAGTTAAGTTGATAAAGTGCACAGAAGAGCTAGTATAGTTAGTAAGTAATGTCTGCCTCTAAGGAAAATTCTTCCTTCAAAAGACTCCTCTTTATTTGAAATATCCAGTAATGAGGCATTTGAAGACAGGCACATCCAACTTCATTGTGTCCAAATCTGCATCTTGAAGGAGTGGGAAAGACAGGTAGCTTCTAAGGGCTGCAGGAGTGACTCCGTTATGCTTCTGAATTGGCAAATATCAACTGATGTGTGCAGAGATAGCTTTGCAGGGGAGGGTGTGGTACAGTTCACAGCTACAGTTTTCAGTGTGTTAGCGCTATTAATTGACAGAATGTTAAGTATTTCAGTATTTGTCTTATAATCCTTTATACTCAGATTAAAAATATAAAGGTAGTATTTTTTAAAATGTTGGGTGAAATGTAGAGGTTAATTTCAAATGCAGTCTATTTTTCTTTTGTAACTTTATGAACAATATGCTGCTTTTGTTGTCAACACTGTAGCTCTGTAGATTGGTATCATATGTCTCAAGACAAAGCAATCATCAGCTCAGATGGACATATGTCTGAAGAAAGAGTAACAACCAGTTTCTGTTCAGTGGTTAGTGTGCATAGCATTACTGTATATCTCTACCAAATATTTCAAACATTCATGTGAGCGAGGTATCTTAATGAAGTGTTTGTGATAAACCTGTTGAATGACTTCAGGATCATTACATTACAAGTGTGTGTATTCTATGGCAGGAAATACCTAATTTAATTTTATAACACAAGCCCTTGAAAACTGCAGGGAGTTGTGTAAAGCTTTATAATTCCCTTCTCAGTATTTCAGGGATGCATGACCTTCTTTATTTGCGTATTATTAGGAATAATAAAAGTTTTCTGCTGTTTAATTTAGCAGTCTTTCTTTTCTGTTACACAGAATAGTCAAATATGGGATAAATAGCTGAAAGTAAATAGATTGCTGGTAATCACCACAGAACCTTTTTTTTTAGAAATCCTTCATGCAGAATGTGTGTGTAGTAATCTAGGCAGTGGATATGAAATTAGGGGTCAGCTAATTATTGAGCAGTGCATTGTCTCTATTGTAAGCTACCTTCTCAAGTTGGAGCAATGTTACTGGTTGTTTCCTAGGGGAAGGTACTGGGCCATTGTATTACTGCTTCACTGTAGAGCAACCTAATTCTAAGAAATTATATGCACTGCAAATAGCAGAAATGAGATGGACACTGGGATGATAATGTGTTGCTTACTGAGGGGGAAAATCCCCAATACTGAGTATTTCAGCCTTGGTGCTGTAGGCAGTAGTTTGGTTTTTGAGAAGATAACGGCTGTGTGGCATTCCTTGCAACTTTTTAGGGTAGTAGGTATACAGTTTACAAACACCACTTGTTGCTGGTATGCAGGAGGTCAGGGATTTGAAATAAATACACATTACTGACTGATTAAGAGAAAGCAAAAATGCATCACAGGATGTGTTTCAGGACACATCTCAGCTGGAATTGCTCTGCCCTTAATTTTTGCTTTCCCAGCTGAGGGTGTAAACTTTGGCTTGGAAAACAGTCAAGGGATTTCTTTTTCTTCTTCTTCTTATTTTTTTTTTTTTTTTTTTTTTAAGAAGATGGCTGTCCCATCTGTCTTTCTCTTCATACCTGAATTTCTTGATTGAGGTTAATTTACATGTAAAAATACTATAATGGTGATAAACATAATCACTTTGATGAAATTGCTGTTTGTG
>JANHGB010006006.1:21687-45004 GCA_026283785.1 Coracopsis vasa
TTAATAATTCATTATCATCTCCCATTATGAAAGAAAAGACCCACATCTGGTATGCGGTTCTTTGTCTAATTACAACCATTCTGTGAATGACACGAGCACCATTTCACAAGGCATTTACAACACCCATTAGTATATACACAGAATCACCTTAAATAATTCTCCCTGGAGAAGTGCATGTGCTGAACATGGTTCTAGCAGTGTACTCCAGAAAAGTAAAACAAAAGTGAAACAAAATAAACTATGAAAAAATGTTTAGAAAGACTGCTCATTCAACAAGTACTGATGTTTTAAAAGGTATATCTGGTACTTAGTCCAGATGCTGTCTGGGTTTGGCTCAATTTCTTTTAACTAGGCAAAAAATCTAAGCAAGTGACCCAGTCAGCTTGATTATATGTCCCTAAAGATTCAACTGGTCCATCTTTGTACAGCTCCTGCATAGGGGATATCCTGATCTTGGCTGGGATCTCTAAGGTTTGCTGTGACCACAAACTTCTGTGATAACTCAGCCAGTTATAAAGAGCTGAAACGCACTAGACTTCCTCACCATCCAGCAAATTACTCAGTTCTTTTAGAAGGAGGCTCATCCCAAGCAAAATGATCTTCAGTAAAGAAAACCTAAATCATTTTTTAAATGTTTATTTTCCCCAAATAAGATTTTTCCCACATTTTGGATATGAAACTTCATTACTTAAATCAGCCTTGTATGACTGCAGGTTCACTCTCCCTATGGTCTTAGAATCATAGAGTCATAGAACAGTTAGGGTTGGAAAGGACCTTAAGATCATCTAGTTCCAACCCTCCTACCATGGGCAGGGACACCTCACACTAAACCAGGTCACCCAAGGCTCTGTCCAACCTGGCCTTGAACACTGCCAGGGACGGAGCATCCACAACTTCACAGGGCAACCCATTCCAGTGCCTCACCACCCTTACAGTAAAGAACTTCTTCCTTATATCCAATCTAAACTTTCTCTGTTTAAGCTTGAGCCCATTACCCCTTGTCCTATCACTATAGTCCCTAATGAAGAGTCCCTCCCCAGCATCCCTATAGACACCCTTCAGATACTGGAAGGCTGCTATGAGGTCTCCATGAAGCCTTCTTTTCTCCAGGCTGAACAGCCCCAACTTTCTCAGCCTATCTTCATATGGGAGGTGCTTCAGTCCCCTGATCATCCTCGTGGCCCTCCTCTGGACTTGTTCCAACAGTTCCATGTCCTTTTCATGTTGAGGACACCAGAACTGCACACAATACTCCAAGTGAAGTCTCACAAGAGAAGAGTAGAGGGGCAGGATCACCTCCCTTGACCTGCTGGTCACTCTGCTTTTGATGCAGACCCGGATATGTTTGGCTTTCTGGGCTGCAAGCACACACTGCCCGTTCATGTTCATTTTCTTATCAACCAACACCTTCAAGTCCTTCTCTACAGGGCTGCTCTGAATCTCTTCTCTGCCCAGCCTGCAGCTGTGCCTGGGATTGCTCTGACCCAGGTGTAGGACCTTGCACTTGACTTGGTTGAACTTCATAAGATTGGCATCAGCCCACCTCACAAGCATGTCAAGGTCCCTCTGGAGGGCATCCCTTCCCTCCAGCATATCAAATAGATCTGAAGCTCCTAGCAGCATGTGATTTACATAAATTTACACATTTCTATTGTTTTCAGTATGCAGCGGTAGTCTTTTGTTTACTCTTTGCTGAAAATTCAGAGCCTTTTGTCAGTGATTTGGGTGTGCTTCAGCTGTTTGTCACTGTTCCCATTTTTGTGGCTTGCGTGACTAGTTGATAACAGCTTTATTAACTGAAATGAAATTTCAAATTTTATTATTGTTTTTAACTACCAGGAGACAATCCAAACCTGTAAGAGAGAAAGAACTATTTGGACTTTTCAGCTAAACATTCAAATGTCTTGCACTGAGACATCATAACTTTTTTTCTTGTTGAATACACAGGCATCTCTCAGGGATAAGAGGAATGCCAGCTTTACCTTACAGCCCTTGTGTGTATCTGAGGAAATGCTGTCATCTTCAGTTTCAGCAGTAATAACACTCCAGCAAGTTCTTCCTTTCTCTTTGGTTTTACTGGCACTGTTTCCCCAGTACTGTTTCTGCAAACAGCTGGAGCTTTCTGCAGGTTCCGAGGCTGGATTCAAGCTGAAAGGAGAGACTTCCTGCAGAAGGCCCAGCCCAGGGCTCTAATAATGCCCATCATAGCAGGAGTGTTGAGGAGTCTTGAGCTGCTGGAGATGGCTCTGTGTATGTACTACACCCTGCAATATGCACCCAGGTTTTTCTGACAGGGAACAGTATCTAGGCAATCTCTTGTTGCTTGATATAGGCTAGCCCATCTTATAGGCTGTTTAAAAATGTCAAAGCTGCTGCTAGAGCAGTGCTGAGTCTAAAGAACAAGACGGTATAAGCATGATATTTCAGCATGTTCTCATGGTGATATTAAGTGGAGTTACTCGACTTACAGTGAGCTTGAAATGAGGCCAGGTCTTGCTCAGACATGTCCATATACTCCTGTAAACACAAAGCCTGAGATGCAGCCAGGGATCAATATACTCTCAGTATGACTGGAAGTTTGCAGGAGTAGATCTTGCTATTCTTGCTGGAAATGGATATTGATTGCCTCTGGGAACAGACATGGGATGAGGGACAGAATGTTGCATATGCTGCAATTAAGAAACACATCAGGGATTGTTAATCTCTGTCCCAGCCAGCCTTTTAGAAATGCTGTTGATGAAGAAGATGTAATAAACACAAAGTGTCAGGGTCAAAAATAGCAACAGCTGCTATGAAAGAACGGAGAAAGTAGTCTTTCCTTGCCACCTGATATCCTTGTTGCAATGGGCAATCCAGTGAAAGCTCAATCAGATGAGTTTACGATGTGCTTTCAAACATGTGCACTGCACCCATCATGACTGCTTTGATGGAAGTGGCTGCAGGGTTAAATGATATTTTAAAGTAATTTCTGTGCAGTATTTATTGCTTTATTCATAATAGATTTAAGATACAAAATCTAAGTGTTCTCATTTTGAACCAAATCTAAGGAATGGCCTTACATTGCTGCTATGCTTTAACTTACACTTTATAAAATAAGTTGTACCTGTTGAAAAATTAATGAGCCTACTTCATTAAATAGTGGAGACAAATATATATCAAATGAAATCTTCAAATTAGAAGATGCTTCACAGATGGCTTGTGGCTGATCTCTTAAGATTGTGAACTTCAAGGTAGGCAATTAGCTTCAATACATTTTTATGAAGTATTCATGGAGTTAGATTTTATAGTAGCATTAGTTCTCATTTTACCTTAATTTATCATCAGACACTTCACTCAGGGACACCAGGAACTTGCCTTTACCCCTTGCCCACTTAGCATCCTACCTGCTCATTTTGGCGGTCTTGAATACATTACTCTGTCATCTGACACAGTCAATGTCAAATTGTTTCTGGTATAAGTGGGATAGCATGAGTGCAAAAACAAGTCCAACCTCCCTTTCACACTGTGTCTGCAGAGACTGAGAGGTGAAATTTCCTCTGAGAGGAGTAATAAAAATGTACACTTTTATATTATGGATGGGTGGTTTTGTCTGTATACTATTGTACTGGGTGCAGAGCAGAATGGGGGCTAATGGCAGAGGGAAAATATAATCTCCTTCACATTTGATTTATAATAGCTTAATATGATATGTCTGGATACCACGGACAGGCAGAGAAGGGCTAATAAAGGAAGATAATCCTGGGTTTAGAGCATGACTGCAGAAATCCGAGTAGGTCTTGATAAGCCTTCAGCTTTTTGAAAAACATCTTATAAGCTGAAGAACTTCAGAAAGTAGCTGGGGAGAGAGAGCTTTGAAGGTGTAATTTTTTAACTTGGGTGCACCTTTGGTATGAACGAAATGGCAGTAAAATAGTTCTGCTTGTGCCTCTTTTCTGATTTGAATTCTGGAGAGTTCACTGGACGGACACAAAAGCATTTGTATTCCTTAAAATTGAGTGTAGTGTTGCAAATATCCATTATCAGAATATGCAAAACAGAAATGTAATAACTGAGCTTATAACACCAGTGTTTTTTTCATCCAATAACTTTCCCCTTCTGAGTGAGCATCTGCACTTCCTTCGCAGTGACAGGCATGTTGTTTTCCAGTGTAAGAGAAGCACTTACTTAAATGAGTTCCTGAATCATCCGTAAGTAACATGTCTGCCTAGAGACCCTACAGAGCTTAGGGAGACCAAATCTTATCGAGAAGTTGTAAATCTGTGCAAATATTTGGTTGTGAAAGAAGCACTAAAGGTTTGCTTTGGTTGATTTAGAATTTAAAAAAATACCAAAGTGAAGAGAGCTCAACAAATGCAGTGACTATCCAGGATACTTCCTGAAGCAGTGTTGCAATTACATAAAAAGTATATAGTAAAAAATATGTTACTGCTGGAGGGGACATCATTATATTTCAATGTGAGTCAATCTTGGGGCTAATAAGAAACATGTATCTGTACATTTATATTCCCCAAAAGCAAGCAACAGGACAAGCATGCTGGGATTTTCCTGGGATTACTGCATGGTTGTGTTAAAAATGTATATAAAGCTGCATGTTAGTATTAGAAATGTATATAAACACATATTTGAAAAATTGTTGCTAACCTTGCTTTGTATTGACACTTGAATTTTTTTAACTATTCACTGTCTTGGTAACCTTTGTCTAGGTTATGAAATAAAGGCAGTATTTTATATACAGAATAGTCTTCACAGCTAAATTTCTGGATTACTTCTTACTGTGTTAAAAGCTATTTCTTTGCATTTCTTGTAAACCAATAATTGAAGTTGCTGGCTTAATCTTTAGGTTTAATGTAACAGTGATGTGAGGCCTTTTCAGGTGGAGGGAGTAGTGGAATGGCTGTGGCAATTCCTCAGGAGAGCACAGAAATGCAGGCTTTTCAGCTCAGAGTAGGAAAGGGAGTTGTTTGAAGGGGTTTCTTTAATATGTATTTCAAATGCATTGTATACCTGGAAGAGACATGTGATTGAAGAGTGTTTAGGAATTGCTCTGGGACCATGTACTTGAGAGATCTGCTTCATTTGGTGTTTATTCCAAGTGTCTCTGGATTGTATTATGTTAGTCTCGAATGTACAGTTTTCCAGTCAAACTTTGCTGTAATAACAGTGAATAAAGGACATTATCTAACACAATTTAGAATACTTGTAACACCACCTGAACTCATTGACAGCATTCAGTCCCTAAACCAGCTTGGACTCCCTTGTGTTATCAGTGGTTGCTTGGAGGTATTACCTCTCTTTGAGAGATATATGCTCTGGGACTTGTCTGTTTTATCCAGCTGTGACTGTTGTACACGACTTGTCTGAGAGCCCTCCTTAGCACATCTGGAAGCCTCCCACCTGGAAACAGGAGGGGCTGTTTCTGCTCCTCCGTATGCTTATATATCACTGGAGTGTGAACAGGCCCCTCTGGGTACCACAGATGCTTGTAATAAGTAACTCACACTGTCACTCTAAGGGATGAACAGAATCTTAAAGCACATTTTGTTTCTCTTTGGAGATGTGCTTGTCTTTAAAAGATTTCAAACTTTACTATTGTGAGCATGTTTGCTCTGATTTTTCTGTTAAATGCAGGATCAGCAGTTTTGAAAAGCTTTTCCTCAGTAGTGTTGATTTGGTTTCCACTTGAATATTATTCTTACCCTTTCTCCATACTGTTATTTTATTCTCATGCTAGGCATGTTGTCTTCCTGTGGTTTCTCCCTGAATTTTGTGTTCTGATATGTGCAGGATTTTTCAGGGTTTTTTTTTTAACTAGTAAAATGTAATAATTTAAACTTTTAAAACATAATAATTTTAAATACTTATGTAATCTTGATAAGAAATGGTAAAACAACTTCCGATCTGTGATGTGGCATACAATGAGGTCAGTGACTCAGGAGGAAGAGACTCTTGTGGTCCCAGGCTGTTTTGTAGTATTTTTTAGTATTTCCACTAGTTAATTTTGGAGAAGTTGCAGAGAAAAAGCACCACCTGGAGGAAGGTGGCGAATGTAGGTGTGGCTGGGATGAGCTTACTTCAGAGGAAGTATAGATGAAGGAGCTCCTTAGTCATCCATGCTGCCACTGGAGCTTTCAGACTTTCTCTTCTACTCAATGCTTATTATAAAACCATTGATGTTTTAACTCTGGGTAATATGAATAACTGAAAAGTCTTTTTTTCTTATTGCTCATATCTATTAGAGCAGAAATGCGTTAACATACAGAGGTACAAAAAGTTGTAGCAGTTGTGTTAAGAAATAGTTGATTCCAAATATCCAAACCTGTGAAATCTGGGAGAAAAAAGTTTTAAACTTGGATAAAAGATTTCTTTCATTCCTTAAAGATAATAAAAGCTGTATGTTTCCATTGCTACCCCTACATATCTGTATGTAATGTGTAATATGTCATGTGCCTTTCAAAAAATAGAAACTTATAATGTGTTAAATGGGAAATGTACCTTTTTAAAGGTGTATGTATATAAAAGGTGTATGACGGGTGTATGTATATGACAGGTGTATGATATTTTAATATCTGCAATGAGAAGATGGGAAGTAGATAATTCAAGATTGTACATGCATCTTGGGCAAGGTGAAAATTAGACCATGGAAAGAATAGAGTAGGAAGCAAAGTGATACAAATTTAACATTAAGAAGTGTGACCAGAATTTGCTCTAGAAGTTAGTGTTGATGTAAGCACGTTTGTCTCAAATACAGACTAGAAGGTTGCTGTTGGTGAGAGAAGCTTAAAATATTTTGATTCATTAAAAGGAAAAAATAGGCTTTTGATGCAGATTTTTTTTTTCTAGGTACATTCAACTGAAAAAGATATTGGTTCAGTGCGTTGTGAAATAATAAGAAAGAGCTGAAACAGCAGAGTGGTTTACAGCATTTAATGGGGTATTTGAGATGACAAGAACTGAGTACTGGCAACATTTTGATACAACTGCACTGTTGGAGAAGAGAGGTGTTTTTCATGTCCATTAAGATGGAAAATTTCACTGTGTAATGTGTTGATTTTGATGCTTCAGACTTGCTGGACACTTATCAAAAGCAATGCACATGCAGTTAGAAACTCAGCTGAGTATCTTGTATTACTCATAGTCACAGAAGTCAACTGGTGATGTGAACTACGAAGCAATTATCAATTTGCTCTTTGCGTTCTGTATCTTGAGGAGTAACGTCCTGTTTTCAGTAAGCTGTTTTGAGTGGCAGATGGATTCTATAAGCGAGTGTAGAGAAATGTAAGTATTTTGGATTTCATTATGTTCTATGGATCTCTTGTTGGACTTTTATTTGAGCCAAGGCCATACTAGCTTCAATAAGAATTTGTCCTTAGTAACATCATGGGAAAGATAGGAAAAAAAAAAAGAAAAGCACAAACAAAAAAGCCAAATAACAGCAGCCAAAAATAAAAAAAAAAAAAACACAAAACCAACAAACTAAACAAAAAGACAAACAAAAAAACCACAGTAGAAGGAAACCCATAATGAAGTAATATAATTGTAACTTGAAAATGTGGATACATTTCATGCCCTGAAAAAAGGTTCATCAAATAGTCTTTATGTATTTCTGATGTCTTAGATGTGTTTTAATCACAAAGCTCTGTTTTTGTGAGGTTTTTGTTTCTTTGATTTTTTTTTTTTTTTTTTTGAGCCACAAACGTTGCCAACAATACTATTTCTGCCAATTGAGTATAAAGTGTACTCTTAAGCGGACTGGTTGCTGGCCTAATATAACTAAATACTATTGTTTCTGATATGAAAGGGAAAAAGCTAGAGACAGTAAAAGTGTTTGCATTGCTAAAAAAATTGTCCACCTTAGGCTTTCTTAAAATAAAAAAATTGTTTCCTGGCATACTGAGATAATCTCTGGTTGTTTCTCTTGTATGAAATTACTCCTTCAAGTTTGAGTGAAATGCTGAGAAGCCTGGAATTTTCCTGTTTGGTGCTGCAACATGATGTTGTCTTCAATATGCATCATCATCCTAGTTCCTAAGAATACAGAATGGAGATTATTTTTTCCATTCCTTTGAGCTTGACTTGAACAAGAAAAAAACTTACATGATCCAAACTATTTTTTTCTCAGTGTATTTAATTTGGAAGCTCAGTGTAGTGCATTGCACTGTCCCTAAAGAGTCCTCCTAAGAGCACAAGGCTCCAAACAGACATTTTTCTCCAGCTGAGCTGATCAGGAGATTCTTTTTTACAAAGTGAGAATTGGAATGTGTCCTAAGTTAAATGGACCTTTTGCTTCCGTGGAATTTAAACTGAGGGAATTACTTAAAACTTTGTTAAAACACAATGGTGGGGAAATTACACCTATAAAGTACTTTGGTTTGGGGGGTTTTGATTTTTTTTTTCATTATATATATTATTCCTTGAGTAAAAGAAGAAAGCTTGAGCAATAAATCTTAAATAAAGATATGTTATGCTCCAGGCAAGGAGGTGTTCCAAGCAGAAGAAACTATTGATCCCATGTCTGGCTTTATACCATGAGTACAGAGTGTAATCCATCATAAAATGAAAGCAAAACCATTAGCCTCCTCAAGCAGTCAGTTAGACTATTACTTTATCTACCTTAATTGATGCTGCTAATAATATCATATTTGTTTCATATAGGTGGAAAACATCCTTGTTAGTAAGTCTCAGCTAAGTCACAGAGTCATTTAAGCAATAGCAGCAGGTGAGTTCCTGATCAATGTGACATACCACCTTACTCTTTCACTGTGATGGTTTGAAATGGTTTGTGTTTGTTTCAAATGAATTCAGTATATGGCAGCTTATGTGCAGAGCACTGGAAGTTCCCTTTCAAAGGGACAGTGCTCTATCAAATGGATTTGCTTTACTTGTGGTCATAACTCAGTAATTGTTAGCTAATGCTGTTTCCTCTTGTCTCACAATTTCTTCTCAAATCTTGTGCTAATAAATTTTTAGCTATGGATCAAGTGAGATATTCTTAAAAATATATGCACGTGTACATGTAATAAATATATTTGTGTATACAGAAATATATGTGTGCCTACGTAATATACATGCATGCCTTTTGGAGTTTTTCCGCAGCGTACTCTATAAACTCTTTTACCATGGATAGGTCTGTACATTAGATCCAGAAATACTGCATTTGCAAGAAAGTATCTTGCAACTTAGAGTTAGGTGAGTTAGTGTGAGTTAGAGTTATAAGGTGAGTTAGAGTTTCATAATTCTAACTCACCTTATACATCTGCAAGGATGTATCTAACAAATTAAAACTGAGTCAAATTAGGGTAGCAAAAGCCTCCTGAAATTTGACTGATCTAAAAAAAATGGGTAGGTGAAAGCATCTCCATAAATATTTGTAGGGTTTTTTTTTGACTCAATACATGTGTTCTGAGATAGTGCCTAGGACACTGCATTTTCCTTTCAGCTGAAGAAATAAAGCTGTACTATAATTTACAGATTGCTTAGGATAGCGTGCAAAATATATCTTATGTTTATACTATTCAAAACCTGTATTTTCTTAATGTTTTCAAACAGGTAAAGAATTAGTCAGCTTCAAAAGTAAATACAAGTTCCAATTTATCTCTGCTGAGTAGCTATTTTGTAGAAGCTGCACAACACAGCTCAGGTCTGGGTTATTTAATAGACCCTTACTGTTTCAGAAACTTCTCACTGGTATCGGAAATAGGTATTTATTTTTCTGATATCAAAGACTGACTGACTGACTACCTGGGCTTGCTTCTAACATCTGACAGTGAGCTGGTAGTCTTCCCAGTCTGGTAGTCTTCTGCTGCGCTTTGGTTGCGAGTAGGTAGGGTTTGCTTTGTTCTCTTGCTATAATGGGAATACTATGAAGAATGTATCTGCTAGCTATAGATGTAGTAGGTGCAGAGAACTGCAGCATCCCAGTGATTACACCTGTATCAGTGGGTTGTGAGTAGGCTAAAGGACTGACATAAATGTATTGCACATCAACTTACTGTAGAAAGGTAAGCTTGTAATGGCTGAAGAATTGCGTAAGTAGGTAGTGAAAGGCTCAGTATACTCTAAAGTGTATTTTGCTAGTGCTAAGGTGCCATGTGTCCATGAATTCACATGTTCTAATAACTTTCATTTTAGTCTCTGGGGAACTGACATGATTGCACTAAATTTGAGAATGGCTTGATCCTTGTATGAGTCGTACTCCTATTTGATTGTTGTTTCCAAAATTAAAAACCAATAATATGGAAAGATCCTTGTTAAAATGACTCCTTGCTGATGTTTAGAGAACCTCAGCCATCTTTCACCAACATTCTGTGTGAGACTGAAACAAAAACATTTATATATTTTTGTGAAATGGGATTGTAGAAATAACCGTTACTACTCTGAAAGGTCAAGTTTTCAGTTTGCGTGTCTCTAGTCAGGAGTAACCAGGAGTGTTCACCTTGGACCTTAGACATCTTCCATGCTCAAAGCTTTGTCGAAACTGATGCATCTCTGAAATGTTTTGCTTTTGAAACAAAACATTTTGACAAAGATATTGCACTGCTTGGAGCTCTCACTTTTCTATCTTAGCTTATCAAAATTATATGAAAAAGACAAAGTTTAAAACTATTTACAATATATTACTAATTTTATTATATGCTAACTACATATGAGTGATACACAGTGTAATTCTTATGCTTATTTACAGTTAAGGATAATGAAGCTATAATTTTCCATTTTCTTCATGTGTATAATTGTTCTAACATGTGGACTTAATTTCTTTGCTGTGTATGCTATTTATTTTTCTACTTAAACAATACCTTTTTTTCTAGTACACAAACATGTAAATATAGAATACGGTTATGGCAAAACAGCTATAGGAAAATATTACAAGAATATGTATGAAGTTACATAATTTACATATTTTTTCAAAATTGTTATAGCAAATTTGAGAAATCTGCGTATTTTATCAAATACTACTGTCAATTTGTACTGCTGGAAACTTGTGAGCAGTCAGCTGTGTTTTACTAAGTTTTCAAGTAGGATTATGTTACTTGACTGGAAAATAACTGCAGAATAAATTGAAACAGACAAGTCTCTGTATTTTCCAGCTCAATAAGATCTTTAACTGTTACACAAATTCTAAACTACACAGCACGAAATACTTGAAAAGTGCTTTTGACTTAAACATGAGATAAGTGTGTTTGTTCTTATATTACCTCAGTTCTGAAAATGTAAAGGACATTTCAAATAATCAAATGGCAGCACTAAATCCTAAGAATGTAATTATCTTTCTACAGCTATTCTTAGCTTCACTTTGAACAGTTTTATAATTGAATAAGTCTTCTACCAATTTTAAGCCAGATACACAGTCTACATCACTGTGTAATAGCCTTATAATTTCTTATAATTTCTTTCTGAGTTACTGTTTAACATGTATGTTTTTTCTTGCCTATATTCCATCATACCTATAGAAAATATAAAGCAATCCTGTAGTGACTGATATCATTCCATTGCATGACTTGTTTTCTGACACAGTTATAACTGCTGGCCAAACTAGTATCGCAACAACAGCTTCTAATGGCATAACACTTGAATGAGAAGTACAGAAATGTTCTGGTTGCATAACTACCTTGTATTGCACCACAATAAATTTTTTGCTGAAGGCAGGTGCTGTGATGAAATATAACAATTGTGATAATTCGGTTTAGATCTGAATATCTGCATATCGATTTTTGTTAATACTATATACACTTCAAATTTACCAAGCGTTTAATTTAATGAATGCTATTAGCAGGTTGTTCTTGTCACTTATTGCTGGTTTTGCAGTAAGTAAGGTGATTATCAATCTGTATAGCTCTCTCTAGCAATGGTATGGAGGTACACATCCTCAGCTGGTGGGCACATCTTGTAGATAAATTAATCGACTGCCATCTGTAAATGATTGACTCCTGTGTTTTTACTGTGATGTACTCTTTTTAGCATCACAGCAGTCAAGATAGGTACAAGGGAGTGAAGAGAAAGTGCGAATAGTTTGCTATTTCAATTTGTAAAAAATTTACACTGACTAGGCTTATTTCCACATTTTCTGTGTTACTGACCTCAGTCAGAGATGGCTACATGTTCTGAACAGTGTGGTTCAAGAGCCAGGTCAAACAACCTTTTATGTCATAAGCTTCATTATTGTTAAGGGGCATCGTTAGTTGTTTCTGGTGTCTGAGTGAAACACTTGATGTTTTCTGCAATGAAATGTTTGCTCCTAAGTGTGCCATTTATAACAAGATAATATTTTGGAATGTCTTGTAAGACAGGAATATTGCTTGATTTTATACAGTAGCTAAAATTATATTGGGGATATTGGACTTCCTGGACAAAAACCATGTATCATATACCTAGAAATCTGTTACTTGCATAAAATATTTCAGTTCTGTGGAAGTAATTGATCTTTGACCTATGAATAGCCATCATAGATAAAATACCAAAAGCAACATTGTCTCACACAAGTCTAATTCCCATTGACTGTCCTGAAGACACAGTATTTATTTCCTATTTGTTAAAATACTGTGGTATTGAGATCTATTATAAAAGCTTGAATAGATTGTAAATTAGCTTATGTAGACTAAGGGTATTTTTGACACATTCTCCTCACTGGAAAAACACTGTCCTGAAGCTTTTTCTGAGTAAGAGGATCTTTGTTCAAGAAGTGGACACAGTGATTCGCTCTTTTATCCAGCCTCTGGGAATGAATTTCTCTGTCCTTTTTCCAGCTACTTTTGAAACAAACATATGTAATCTAATCAATGACCCTGACCAAACGGCTGACAGTATCTTATAGCAACATTCCTAATACCTGTTTTTGCTGGTAATTCATCTTATACAAAATAAGCACTCTTTGGGGGTCAGGTGCTTCCAAAGGCTTGCATATGATTGCTATCACTGTGTTGCTCTTCTATTCAATGATAACATGTCTGTTTTGCTCTACTTTCCATAAATGAAGACTCAACAGAGAAAATTTAATCAACATTATTCAGTAATGTTCCTCAGACTTTTCTTTATTTACAAAAATTACACAACCTCTTTTTATACATTGATTTCCACTTGTAACTCAAAAAACCCTGGGTTTACTGTCTGTAACTGGGAGATGGGAGACCCACTGTTGAGCCGTGCCGTAGGTGGGTGTAGTGATGTGCTCAGGCTGGTGGGAGGGCTGGAGAGCAGAACAGTGAGTGGTGCTGGCCTCTATTCTCCTGTAGTTGAACAGATATTGCTCAGACAAGTGAGTCATTTTTAATGACAGTAGCAGCACTAACTGAAGAAAGGATGTCAGAGAAAAAGGAGGAAGAAGGGAGAGCATGCATGTAAACCTCTTCCCATCTTGTTGTAAGGAAAGATCTGAATCTGCTATATCTGTCAGCAAAGCCATAAAAACAAGATGGACCATCTTATACCAGATTACTTAACTCTGAGTTTTTATTTCACTGACAGCCAAACACCAAATGAGATTTTTTTTTCCCCCTCTCTTTCAATGTACATGAGGTATTTTATAGTCTAGCACTTTCTTTCCCCCCTTATGCTTTTATCTCTCCATACTTGTTAGTGTAAAGCTCTCCCTATTACCCTTCTAATTTGATGTAAATGATTCACCAGCACCTTATGCTGAATATTCTGCCTTGTTTCTCTTAACGAAAAAAAAAAGGTGTCTTCAAGTAGATATATGTTGGCTGGTGAGAGGTTTGGGCAATACTGTATCTGGCTATATAGCAAAAGCTGTACCTGCCACTGCAGCTAGTAGATAGAGACCATTGTTTATTTGCTGCCACTAATCACAGTGCCTGATCTATGTATTATTCTAATGGATGAACTCTTGTAATAAATATATCACTTTGACAAGGTTGCCTCACCTTAATGCAAATGTTCTACAACTAATCGTCAGAGGAGAGGAGGGTTGGAAGTGAAGGGATTGTCCCTGTCAGTGCTTCTGCGTCCTGCTGCCTTTCTGTAAAGAGACTCCCAATCTTTAATTGACAGTTTCCACATGCACTTACAACTAGACCTTGTGGGTGTTCGTTTTCACATGGTTGAATGCAATTACCTTCTTTCCTGTAGATCCTGTTGGTGGCTGGGGGTAAATCACTTTATCAAAGACAACATCTGTCTTTTCTGTCCTTTCTAGGAAAAATCTAACCTCGGTCAGAGAGATGATTTGAGAGTCAGAGAGATGATTTGAGAGGAGTATGACATTGCATTTACAGTCCTAAGCCTGCCTTTCTTCTTGTCATACATCATCCATGCTTCACCTTTTTAGAACTGCATGCTGATTGCCCCATAGCAATGGAGAATTCTCAGCTGTGCTGTGGTATTGGCAACTGGCTACTTAGAGGCATATGTCCCGTAGCAGAGACAGAAATAGGCACTAATTACACCCGTTGACATCTGTACTGCTAACTGTGATACACAGCAAAAAAAGAGCTGAGAAATGCCCCTCAAAATCCAGGGCCAGCTGTTGAGCTCTGCTGCTGACCCTTTCCAGGAGTCTTCTATGGAATGAATAGGAATACTTCTGATTACAAATAGGAATATTAAAGCTATCTAAATAAAAGGTACCTGTCTTTAAAAAAATAAAAATGCTAAGTAATTGAATGTTAGAAAGTGTGATTCTACTGGCTATGCATGAAACTCTAGCACTGTCCCTTAGATTGTGTATTGCATCACCTTTTATGAGATGTTCAAAGGATGCGTATCTCAGCTAGTGTACAGGATCTAATGTCAGACAGGAGTAAGGTCCACAGTTATTCTCAGGTCTAGTTACTTTTTTTGTTCAGTTTGCAATTATAAAATGTGATTTCAAATCTACTTGTAAGTTGTGTGCTTATTTAATTAGCTGCAACATTGCTTTATGTAATAAAGCTGTTTTTTAAAAAACAAAAATCGGAACCAAAACCATCCATTGCTGCTAGTCTTTCATGAATGAGATTTTTAGAAACTCTTTCTAGACCTTGATCATCTATGTAATGTCTTCAATACACCACATCTTCCACAAAGAATGATGGTTGCCATTAATCTAGTAAAAAATTCAGCCCTGGAGGGGTGCAATATGGTAGAAGGAAGCAATTATAAAAATATCCCAGTTGTGACATAGGGAGACTCTTTTGACCATAAAATTTTTTTAGTATCGTAAAGTAGATCTCTTCTAGCAACATGCCTTATGATAGATTCACTACTTCCTGCTAATTTCTGAGTATAAGCAAATATCATGGGTAATGTTCAGGACTACCTACAAGTGCTTTAATACAACTAAATTTGATATACACCATAAATATTAATGTATTGGAAGCTGGAGCTTGTGTGCCTGAAGTCTGAGATTTGCTGAGTCACCTAAAGCAAAGTTCTTCAAACCTGGTCATCTTGAGCTGGAGAGTTAATGTTTTTTAAAAACATACATGGGGACTAAGTGTAGGAACCTAATTTCCACTTGTTTTAAATTGAGATATGAACATGTAATAAATTCAAAGAACTTGGAGGTCTTAAAATTATATAAACACAGTGTATTGAGAAATAGCATTGAAGCTGCTTAGAGCCAGCTGTGTGAGGTATCCAGATATAGAGCAGTTTCAGGAACATAGGGAAATATTATACTTAGATTTATGTTACCAGATAGCATTATCTTTATGGAAATTTTAATACCAATCTGCTTTAAAAATGTACATTGAAAGCTTTTTCATTAGCATTTGTATCTTACAGATTTTAATTTTATGTTCCTTGTTTTCCTCTGTCTGCCACTTGAAGTCTCTCCTCTTTTAATACAGCAGCAGCAGTTGGGCTGCTGAGGTCACAATTAATTTTATAGATCCTAGCATTTTTCTCTTCTATCAGTCCAACATAGAAAATGAATCTGTGACAGGCTCACCAGCTGGTAGAGGTGATAAAATACCAGGTTACAATTTAATAAATAATGTTGAAATGTGTATATCATGCTCTGACAGATAAATTGGAGCCATTTGAAGTAGCAGTCTGTCAGCTTTCCAAAGTGGAAAAACCTGATGTATCTGTTCCTGAGTTTCTGTTTAAATGATAGCTGTCACAGTTTTTAAAAAAATGCAGCTTGTTGTGTTTTGGGGTGAGAAAAGAAGGTGCACTGGAATGTGCGGGCTAGAAAATAGCTCTGGGTGTGTTCAAGGAGGTCTTGGTTAAAGAATGATTTTTAAGATGTGATTCCTTGCCAGGTTATTCCTCAGCAGGCAGTGTTATCACCCCTTCCTTGCCTGAAGAATGCCATTGCATGTTTCTTTCCAGAACATTCCCCCCACTATTGCTCTTTAAAGCAAGAAGTGTGTTTCAGGTTTCAGATATTGCCAATTGCAGCTTGTAACTGTGACACCAGTTCACTTGTCTTTAGATTTCTTTGATAACTTGTCTGTCCCTGGCTGTAGGAAAAAAAAAAAAAAAAACAACCTGCTAAAAAACCAGGGTTTTGCAAGTTGTTTTGAAGCAAAATGTTGACTGTTAGGAACTTGTGCCCAAATAATGAGATCCTTATAGGATCTGTATGAATTGTTTGTGTAGGGCACCAACCTGTGATTGCTGCCCTATTAAATCTGTCTGAGCACTGGATCAGCAACTTCCACCCTCATCTTTCTGCATTGATCTCTCTCATATTGTATAGAGTAACATACATCCTTTTTTGTTGTATTTGTATCTGTTAGTTTACAAGTTACAGATTCAGCTGCTAAGTAACGATGACCTCTTTTTCTGTGTTGCAAAGTATAAGAATTAGTCTTGGTAGTATCATTCAAATCTAAAACCAGTGGCAAAGAAATTGAAGGGAAGAAAATACCCAGTTGCAGCCTGTTGCTTGTCTGTCCCGTGTATGTGTCCCTGAACTGTTTGAATAATTAATTAGTCATCTGATGAATTAGACTTTCAATTTGTGACAGAGCAACCAAAGATTGAGCATAATTTTTTGCTTTACTTTTATTATTTTTCTTGTTTACACAGTGCCATGTTAAAAAAAACAATGATGTCATATAGACTCGTAGAATAGTTTGGGTTGGAAGGGACCTTCAGAGGTCATCTAGTCCAGCCCCCCTGCAATGAGCAGGGACAACTTCAAATCAATCTGATATGGGAGTATGCTGGCCTTTTTATTTTTGTTTTTGTTGTGATGCTGTGGGTACCCTATTGTAGACTGGAAGGAACTTCTTTCCAGCACCACACAGCAAGATTGCTAAAACCAGCTTGGCAAAGTACATTCAATGAAAAGCTAATGTCTCACTAAACACTAAGTTACATCTTATTTGTAGTCCATATTTATCTTGGATTATGTGTAGTTCAAGGAAGTTGTGTGTGCAAATTAGAATAATTTGTTCACTTTAATAGTGAAATGCTAATTAAAATTCCAAATTATTATTAAGCTAGCAAACAGTCCTAGCAAATAGGGACTGAATTGTCTTTGGGTCATAGAAAGGACCAGGGCTATTTTTTTTTTTTTTTAAAATATGTATCAAGCATGAAAATAAACATGTCTTAACTGCTAAGTAATTCTGATAGGTAGCTTCAATGCTCTCTTCTGCACCTGTATTTGTTAGAATTGTTGTTAAGTATCAAATAGCAAACATTTATTTTATTTATCAAAATATCTTTCTTGTATATTCCTGAAGTTCCTTGTACAATAGCTACAGCAGTTACAGGTATTCTTAAGCACAGCAGTCTGTTATTTCATTCACATTTTTTCTGCCTTTTTTGTCATTCTATTTGTAGTGGAATTGGCCTCCTGTTCCTGGAACGTAAGGTCATAGTGATTTCTTACTGTTGTGTATTAGACTGTTCTAGCTCTGACTCTGAACTTGGGGTTAGATCTTCTTTTTTATCTTTGCTTCACTTTCTGATGAGTTCACTGTATCTGACCACTGAGATCCTCAGGATGGAGATTTCATGCTCTAATATTTTAGAGCTAGCCTCACACATTTTAGAAAGCCACTCTGGCAGAACTGCCTTAGTAGGTATCCTGAAAATCCAACACGGACTTTATGGGAAGAAAGTGCAACTCTGAAAACTAAGGTGCAATTAAAGTTTGGCACTGAAGGAATAAAAGCTTATGGGTTTATTTAAACAATTACAAAGTTTATTCACAGCAGTGATGAGCATGCTGTCTTGGCTGTGCTGTGTGCAGAGAGCGTAGATCTGCCATAACTTGAGGTACTGCAGTCTCTTTAGCATTTTGCCTCTTGCTGAGAATGCTACTTAGTGCTTGTTGTGGTCATGACTTTTTACAGCTGGGGTTCTTGCCAGCTGGAAATTTCCTGAGACCACAAATCCATTTCACTTAAGCCAGTGTATATCCATCAAATGCTAACAATAAATGCTATATGCCACTCTCATTTGTTCCATCCAGCTGCTGTTTATAGAGACATTGGAATGGAGAAGGGCATGCGTCTGAATAGGCTCTATCATTCTTCATAACATACACTGTATAAATATATATATTGCATCTAATAATGTCTCCCTCAGGCATACTGTTTGTCAGACAGGAGAGTTGAATTATTCATTGGGACTATTCATGCATATCAGAAGTCTGCAGTAAATGCCTAGTATGTATTTTACTGAAACTGTTGTTAACTTAAGGGCAAGGCTCTGTTTCTTACTTTTCAGGACCTGCAAATTTCTGCTAGTGTGGAAATAACTATTGATATCCCCTTCTTTCATCCCTCTGTTTATCTGGTCCTTATGACTTGTGGACTTGATAAGAAAAATAAAAATATCCCAGTTAAAAAAAAAAAATAAAAAGAGGAGGAGAGCAACATAAGGAGAGATAGGTCATAATTTTAAATGTACCTTAAGAGGCAAATGAATATCAGATAGTATTTCCCAAAATCCCTAATATGAAGCTATCACTGATTTTCAATAAACTTGAGATTTTGATAGAACTGAACTCTAGCAGCTATGCAGTCTATAGACCAGACTTCATTATCCATGCTTTTGCTTTCAGACCCTGAACTGTGTCCAGGAGAAGATATTCACAAGTGTTCAAGTACAGGATTTTTATAAAAATTATTTCTGTTTGAGAACCAGTACTATTTCTTCTTTGTATACTGGATATGAGAAAAAGTTGACTAAGTGTTGTGGTGAAGTTGGCTTTTTAACTTACTGTGCTGGATATCAGAGGCGTAACAGATTCACAAGTCAGTAGTGTATCTGCTCTTAAATGATTAACCTCTGAATGCTTCCTTTTATTGATGGCATGAATCCACAGAACCCAGGGTTTTGTTCCTGTGGGGATTTTTTTATTTTTTCTTTAATGACCCATTTTCTGGACATCAGTGTGCAGCCCTATAGCTCTTTTACATCACTCTGCAAAACAGTGTACAATGCAGGGATCTCCCTTGTGGTAGTTGATTCTGAACTCAGGCGTTTGTCCTTGGAATGCAACAGTTTACATCTATCTCTAATCAAATGGTCTAAATCCCCCCAGGTATCACTCTTTGATGTACTGATCCACAGATGATCTGTACGTTCAGGAGAGAATTGTTTGTGGGGATCCTCCCCTTCCACTTAAAAGGTGGCTGAAGAGGCTAAATCCTGCTCTCTTACTCATGCACAAACAGTAATTGAATTCAAAGGTAACACATCTGTAGAAATTAGGGGGTTGCATAAACATCTTTAGGGCAATTGACAGGTTCCTATCTGTGAATTGAAATACCACCTACTAATCTGAATTTCTGATTACCTGAATGTGCAACACCCTTTGCTCAATGGTGACTGGTGAAAACTTAGCTGTGCAAATCAGTATGAAATCTCTCCTGGGAAAAGGAGGGAAGGCAAATGCAAACACTTAGAGCTTGTTAGGATTGATTTTAATTTGAAGACTTATGTTTAACTTATTATAGCCAGGAAAGAATTTGTGGCCCATGAGGATGCTGGAGAAGGACTCTTCATTAGGGACTGTTGTCATAAGGCAAGGGGTAATGGGTTCAAACTTAAACAGGGGAAGTTTAGGTTAGCTATAAGGAGAAAGTTCTTTACTGTGAGGGTAATGTTACATCCATGGCAGTGTTCAAAGCCAGGTTGGACAGAGTCTTGGGTGACATGGTTAAGTGTGAGGTGTCCCCGCTGATGGCAGGGGGTTGGAACTAGATGATCTTCGGGTCCTTTCCAACCCTAACCATTCTATGATTCTAAGATTACATCACGCGTCTTTTGTGAGATGAATGTAAGAGAGCTTCTCCATTCCATTTCCTGCAATCTTCTGCCATGATACATTTATAGTAAGTGTTTGCTGAAAGACAGCAGTGCAGATCTTGAGCGGGGATTTTATTCATTATTCAAGCCAATTATATAGCAATATCTGAATTTAAAGCTTCTGGTGACAGGAGATTTTCCTACTTGATAATATGTTACCAAAAATCTTTAGTTATAAGCTGTCTAAGGACATTAGGGGGGCAAGTGGGTGGAAAGGAATGCTGCTTTTTAGACTTGCCTTAGCTTCACCCAGGTGTAGCTCACAGACTTGCTGGCTGTATCCATAATACATGTTTCTTTTTGCTTCAATCACATCTTTTGGGTTACATGTTTTAAGGAAATTCCATGCACACAGTTTTGTACAAGAGTAGTTCCTCTATGCTTAATTGCAGAAATTTTCATAGGGTTACACTGCATCATAAATCAATGGGAGGGGGTGCATCTGGAAAAATAATAATAGTGAAATTTATAAATGAATGACATTCCCACTCTTTGATTTGTTCTTCTTTAATATCTTAATTTGGTATCTGTTAATAATGCAAGAAAATGTAACATTTTCTCCAGGGCTGAGTGATTTTTTTAAAGGTCTTTCAAAGTTAGATTTCTGAGTAGGTGTTACTGCAGATTTTCAGGAAGATGGTAGAACGTGTAAATCTAGCTGACAAGTGTATTTCTCCAGTTTGTTCCCACCTTTGTAGTTTTCTGTATGACATAGTTCTGTGTATTTCTGTAATTTTTTACAAATGTGAATGAAGTTGCAGAAAATCCTGGCAAATAAGAGGATATCTATGTCTTTTGGTTTTGAAACAATCTAAAAACAAAACCTCACTTTTATACTGACTCTTTTAAAAATAAGAAAAGACGCTTTTCCTGTTGGGGAAAAAATGCTTAAATTGTTTGAAAATATTTACTCTGGGGTAGAGAATAATGTGGGAAAATGTGGTGGAGTGAGAGCTTCGGGCAGTTTAAATCAACTGAATAAAGACAGTTTATAATGACAGTCCTAACAAAAACTGTCACTATAACTCACCCATAATAACTTGCTATATAGGGAACTGTCAATATCAATCTAGTTTAATAACATTCTCCTACTAAACACAAAACATTTATACTGCCTATGTTAGTATAGAACAGGTGAGTGGTTTTGCGATGCTCTGTAAATCAGTGCATTTTCATTAATTACTTGTATTTCTATTTGGGTTGGTGTGTCTACCTGCCTCTGGTATATTTTTATCACTTAAGAAAGGAAGATTTTGAAATTATAATTTAATTGGCATTTAAATTATTAAAAATAATGACTTTATTTCTCTTCATGGTACTATGTATTTGTACAAAGCTAGAATCTCATATACTGGTATGCCATGCGTTATTTCAGAAACAGGAATTTTACTGTGACATGTCTATTTATTATTAAATTAGTTCCTAAAATATGTTCCTTTTAAACTATATTAAATTTCTTTCATATGGTTGCTTTTATGTTTGAGTGAAATATATCCAAGGGGAAACATAATCAGTATGATTCAGTCCAAGTAAGAACTGGTTTTCACAGTGAACTTTTGAAGTGGCATCTCAATGTTTTGACTTATTACAAAGTACACAGATTAAGTAATAACATGTACTATAGACAGATATTTTAGTTATGATTTTTCATTTTCCTTGTAAATGTAATTTACTCAAACTATGTGCTTTGGCACTCTCATAATTACTTAAGTTGACAAATCCCATTTAGGTAACTCTTCTCTTTCTGTTTCTCCTCCTCTTTCAGAAGTTCATCTACTATTACAGAAAAATAAAAAGTAAAATGTATTTCTTGCAATCCTGTTGGCAATCTTCTGCCATAGGGATTATTTATTATGTGAGTGGTGAACAGAAAACTTCAGACTTTGTCAGGGTTGAAACTGCACCCAGTTTACAAAAATACAATTAGGGCTGTCTTATCAAGTGCTAGGAGGAAATAGGATTGAATTTCATGTTTAATTTTCCAAATGTGTATGCTACCCATTTTTTATTACTGTTAGTAACAAATCCCATGTTTTTTCCAAGGTCTGGTGGAAGTTTGCTTTCTTAAACATTCAAATTTTGTTTATAGACCATTTTGCATCCTAATACCATAAACTCATCTTCACTGTGAAGGCAGGTTCTTTCAGGTGGCCTGAGTGAAAGTGATGCTAAGTATATACACCTTTTTGCTGTGTACCAACCATATTTCTATCTCCAATACTCAGTTTTAGGAATAAACATATGGCAACAGAATTCAGGGGAGGGGGGAAATCATATTAAAATGAATCAAATAAATGATACCGATAAGAGCATAGGGGCTTTTTCAAAGAAAAAGTTATGGAAATGCTAATTAACACCAAGCAAATGATCTGTAAAAGTTTATTTATTTATTTATTTTACTTTAAAGTGAATTGTTTACTGCATTTAGCCTTTCTCCCAATTCCAATGAAGTTTTGCTCAATCAAGACCACTTTATGATTCACTGGCTGTGAATTAAAAAATGCAATTTAGTTTCTCAGGTTTCTAAGAACAGGCTCAAGGTAGTGGTCTTTAGGTGTTTTAAAGACATGGAGTTACACAGTAGAGATAATCCTCCTGAAACATAAACCCCTGAACAAAAGCCATGATAGAGTGAGATTTGCACTTTAATTAAAACCCACACTATTTCAGTGAAGTTTTGATTTTATAGGGGCAGTTATTTGCTGTTTTGCATACAGAAAATCAAATCTGTCAAGAGGCAACTGATTGCCTCAACTTTTGTTAAATATTGGCCTTTTCTTGGAGTAATTGCTGGACTATCTCCAGAAAATTATTTTAATTTGTCAAATAATGACAAGGGAATTTTATGAAGATATAGGTAGGCTTTGATTCTCAGGCTCAGGTTACTTTGCCCAAAAGGTTCTATTTATAAACACCAAAATATTAATAAAACAATACCACCCCTGATATGATGTAAAGGAGAGGGCCTCATGGTGTTTCTATAACCAGTCTTTACTGGGACTTTGGATCTAGCTAAAGGACTTTCTACCATTTTACTTCTGAATTTTACTAATATGACCAATACTTTGTATATGATGAAAATAAATTCTGTGTGCATGGATGTTTTTCA
>JANHGB010006012.1:0-49012 GCA_026283785.1 Coracopsis vasa
CCAACCCACCTACCACAGGCAGGGATACCTTCCACTAGACCAGGCTGCTCAAAGCCCTGACGAACCTGGCCTAAATCTTTTAGTTAGATTTACTAATCTAAATGATTTTTTAATCTAAATTTTTAAATGTAAATTTTAAATCTTTCAGTTAGATTTACTGCAGGTAGTACTGAAATGAATTCCTACCAGCTCCGGTTTTCTACAGCACAGCCAGGCAGTGTTTGACCCAACAGCGTTCACAGCTTTCATCTTCCCTGACATTCCCAGTGTAGCTGCATGGAGCCTGCTCCTGTTCTGGATGTGTGAACACCAGGAATTGCCTTAAGACTCATCAGCTGATTTCACTTCACAATTTTCAGAGCCCAGTAATCCAGTGAATCAAATAACCGTTAAAGAAAATCACTTGGCTGTCAAGCATATAAAATCACAAAGAACATATTCCCTGTACGTCTTCCCACATCCCTTCTCCATGGAGGATTTGAATCCCAAAGCACTTCAGTGCTCAGTCCTCACTCAGAACAGATTTGCCCAGTGATAACTATGCTGCATGTTTAATGTTAATGTTGTTCTAAATATAACACCATAACAAGAAATTATTTGGCCATCAGATACGTACTGAATGTGCTCCTTTGGAAAAGGAACTTGTCACTATATAGAAAAGCAGACATAGGGTTACAAAAGCAGGGAAAGACGACAGCTGTGTCGTACCGTGGCTCATTTGGAATCCATTCCTTTTTCTAGTGAACATATCAGTTCATTCTGTGGTAGCAAGCAGTTAATTAACAGTCCTTTCCCTCTGCCCCTTTATCTCCCTACTTACTTCTTCTTGACCGAATGCAAGGAATGCTCTGCCCACATCTACACTGCAAACCTCTCCTTTTTCCCCAAAGATTCATTACCAGCTTGCATTCTCCTGCCCCGCTTACCACAAAACAATCTGGCAGCTGTGAGAGAGGCAGCTACAATGAAAAGCTGCTTTTGCAAACTGGTATTTGTCAGCAGCAGCAGCTCCCGCTTCACCGATTCTGGATGCATTAGCTGGGCTTTTTCCATTGGGAGGACAGTTTCCTTAAACACTGTGCTCTTAGACAAAACAAATACCACATTGTATTCCCAATAATTTTAGGGTATGAGAATTTAAACTGTGGTGATGGAAGGGATAATGGAAGCTTCTGCCAGAGTGGGTCCAGCAGTGTGCTGCAGCCTTCACTGACTGCGTGGGGATGCGAAGCATATGGAGGACAGCACACAGGCACCCACCCTCTGCGAGCCTCAAGTGCAGTGTGAGCTTTCACAGGATTCATTCTACTTTAAGTAACAAATTGTACACGGGGGCACATTTTCCACTGTCCCACAGGTGGGTCTACCCTTTTGAGGGAGGGGTAATTCTTTATTTTGTTACAATATTGCTTTTATATGACTCTTTCAATGAGAAAGTGGATGTAATTCATCGTTTGCAATCTGGTTTTAGTATCATTATGAGACATTTCCGCAAGTTCCTTCCAGTTCTGTAAATACTGATGTTCTTAATTTTCCAGCTAAACCCTTGCTAACAGTGACAAAGGCAAAGAAAAAAAATAATTGAATACGAACATCTGGTTAAAAGATTTCTAATAGCATAATTCTGTCTTCTTTACTACACACAATAAAGCCTTTCCCAGTCCAGAGAATTTCTTGAGGCCATTTATACATTTTTAGGGAATATCTTTTTAAAAAACTGTAACTCTGTCAAGATGGCACATTATTTTCTTGCATAACCATGCCAGAAGAACATTGCTCATGAAACCCGGTGGACGCTGTAACCACCTACACAACACTGCTGGAGTAATAAGAGCTACTTTGATGAACCTGGGACTTTCAGTGCTGGTCAACCTTATTTTACCAGGACTTCTAGTTTAAAAGGAACTGAATTCCCCTTCCAAGATGCTCATGACAGTTGGCATCTGCTGCAGCCTATCAACATAAGAGAAAAAAAGACAAATATTCTTGAATCAGCTACTAAGAAGAGACTTTTCTGCCTCAATAATCTCACCAGAAAACATCACTGCCTGGACACCTGAGGTGGGAGAAATCCCCAAATCATTGCTGGCAGAGAAACTCAGAGGATGAACTCAGAAGCAGTAACTTCTGCCCACAGTGTAGCTGAGATATTAAAACAACTGAGGGGCTTGGATGCGTATCAAGAGCAGCTTACAACTTTCTTTCAAAACTTCATCTGTTTGTTAGGTTAAGTTTTTCAGATTTAACTTATGTGGCATCTAAGGTGTATTTAATGAGCCTAGGGTTGCTCTTGGGATAAAAGCACCTAAGAATAAGCAGCAAAGTAAGAGAAATCTTTCAGATACCTGGGAGCTGGGACAAATGTGGCAGTCATAGAAGCTGAGAAATCATAGAAACATAGAATCAGATAATGGTTTGGATTGGAAAGGATCTCAAAGATCAGACCATCCAGTCCCAACCTGGACTGGCACAGTCAGGGACTGCCACAGGCAGGGACACCTTTCACTAGGCCAGGTTGCTCAAAGCCCTGTCCAACCTGGCCTTGAACACTGCCAGGGATGGGGCAGCCACAGCTACAAAGAAAATTAACTCTGTCCCAGCTGAAACCAGTACAGGGTACTTCTGTTATCACAGTCTCCTTGGGTTTAGTTTATTCAGATTCTAATCAGGGACTGCACACCTCAATGTACTGAAGCATCCTACAGCAGTGGCAGATGCTATCAGAACACAAATAAATAGTAGAGATTTATGGAGGTCTTGAAAACAGGAATCATGAGAGTCCTCTGCAGTTAGCACAAATTTGGAAAGGAATGAATAAAGACTTGACAGAACAATGCAGGTTTGCCATCACTTAGGAGCCATTTTGAACAATTTACCCACGCAATTTTTTTACACAAATGTCAAAGTTAATTCTGAAGCTAAAGTACCTGAAATTGTCTTTATAGAAGGTATTACAAGTCTGATCTTTCCAGCTCTAGTACTTGTTTATCTTGCTTTATTTCTTCCAAACATATTTCTGTATGGACATTACCTCTGTCTCGATCAACTCCCTCTCTAAGTGTCCAGTTTTGGTTATTACTGGAAACAAGATACTGGACTAAACAGCTTTTGTGGGCTAATGCAGGGTGGATGATAATCTGTTCCAAGATTTCCCCATCATTTTCCTAAATATGTCAGTCAGCTTTTATGAAAAATTGCAGTAATTCTAATAATATCTTGACTCTTCTTTATTGCTATTATTTACTCTTATTAACTACTATCTCCTACCTGTAGTAAAACCTATGAGATCCAGATGTAACTGAAGTTGCTGTCACATCTATTCTCACTAATCTTGGCTAAATATGAAAGTAATCTAGTCTAAAAATAAGAAATAAGAAATAGGTTGGTCACTGCTATTTTGTGTCAACAGTTTTCTGAGTAGGAAAATCAATCATTACACGTTCTGAAGAAAAGCACAATTAAACTTAAGTCTAATTATCGGCTTGTCTTCTGCCAGATTTGGTTGACGAAGGTCCAGAACAAAACCAGGATAATTCTGAGACCTCAGAAGTCTAAAACCTCAATAAATGAAAGCAACTAAATCTTGAGACTTTTTGCTGTGCTGGACAATGACCCTGTAAAGGGACTTTTACAAAAAGGCAGCAGTAAACAGCATTTTACCAACTGCCTTCCGCTCTAAACAGCTCTCCTATCTAAGACTGCTGACGTGTGGCAAAGCAACATCATTTATTTGCTTCCGCCAGAGTACAGAGACTTGGAAAATGCAAAGCTCAGGAAAAGCATCTGAACTTGAGGGTTGGGGGCTGTCACAGCAGCCAAGAAAAAATAAAAAGAACAGAAAAAATAAAAAGAAAAAAAGAACAAAAAAAGGACTGCAGGAATGCTGCTCTGTCAGTCAGATCTGGAACTGATGAGTCTGAAGCTGAAGATCGGCACCCAAAATTCCAACATTTGAAAAATTCCACTGGCTCTCAGGAAGGACAATTACATTCTTATCTCGAGCCAGATAAGGATTTCAAGCAGCGGAAGTTTAGTGTATCCGTGTCAGAAGTGTAACACAACATTTTCTACCACTAGTCAATGTCTTGTGTGTAAGAACCAGTGTGGATATCCCATATGACAAAAAAAGACAGTATTTCTCAGGTACACAGATTAGCACTGTAATAAATGTCAGTACTTGTTTAATTCTCAAATAATAATGCCTGGAATTAAGCTACTTTTTAATTAGGGGTGGAATGAATCCATCAGTTGTCTTTGCTATTTTTCCTAAAATTGTAGCTATCGTATTTACAGGACTACCAACAGAACAGCTCTGTATTTGCCAACTCTGAACCTGGGTTTTGCTCTATAACCTGAGAATTCCTAAACTAGTAAGATTTTATAACAGATATTATCAGTCTTTTTGACACTGCTAAAGGAAGCCTGCGGACAGTCCAGGCTGCGTTTCTTTGTGCAAAAAGAGTTACAAAAATTTATGAGTAAGACTGGAACAACACATGAAGGTAGGCACAAACCAAAGGATATATTAGATATATTAGACATATTAGACAGATATACGAAACTGAAAAATCATATTGACATTACATTATACTACAGAGTGGTTCAGCCTAGTCTTTAATGATGATGATGATTACTACTGTTATTATTGCTATTACTATTATTATTACTATCACTATTACTGTTATTTTTTACAGGCATGCTGATGGAATTTTAAGGAGAGATTCAGAGGAAAACAGATAGTTTTGTGGATGTTAAGTAACTGTTCACACAAAGCATTTCTAGGTGCCGGGCTGGATGGCGCTGCAGTCAAGACCTTGATATCACAAGAGAGATTTGCTTGAAGTTAAACAGAGGGACTGTAACAAAGGAATCAAATCCATAGGGAACCCCAGCTCAGTTTATTAACTGAAAAGCCCCACCATAAATGATAAATAGCATCTGACGAAACACAATTGCGTAAAACTGTAAAACTAAAACCACCTCAGTGCGCATGACAGTCCTTTTATCAGATAAGTTGTCAGCTGGAAAAAGCAATAAAGTGAGCACAATTCCTTTTTCTGGGAACTGCTTTATTTCTTGTACGGCAGTTTAGGGAAGTACAAGCCATTGGAATTCATCAGCACTGTTTGCTCCTCACAAGACACACACTATTAATGCTTTTTTGCTCAGCACTTCCATGTGAGAAAGACATTGACCATGAAGTGCAATCTGATCTAATGTAATTCTTGCTGACGACTGTGTAGCATTATCACAGAAGCAAAGAAATGCCTTTGCAAATATTTGGAAGTCCAGTGGGAGACTCCCATGAATAACCATGTACAAACTAATTCTAACTAAACAAATCTCTTTGCATTCTAGCATATCAGGAAGGATTCAAAGCAACAGAAATACAACCTGCTTTTCTCACATCATATTCCTAGAAGAACCACGTCAATACATTTGGATAATAGCACAGCAATGTTACCTGCTGTCTTAGCTTCAGTTCTCGTGAGACCATAAAGATTCCTCCAAAGTGTACTCAGGACCGAAGTTATCCACAGTAAATACCATCCCCAGCTGTCAGCAGTGGCACCCTGTTGTCCCAGAAGGACAAATGTTGTGATGGTTTGAGGTGACAGAAGCGAGGTCGTGCCCCCAAAATATATTCTTTCGTTCCTCTTATGACAACTGGCTTAAGAAAAGAGATTACCTCTCCCCTGCCACTCTAGAACACACGTGTACCTGCTGGTGACCATAGGTAGGTAACTCCATATACAAGGTTTTCGTTTTCACAAATTACTCCCAGGGAGATTATGGTTGGACAGTAAAAGACAATTTTTCATCACGAGAACAATCAGCAATTGGAATAATTTCCCCAGGGAAGTGGTGAGTCCTGAATGTTGGACACTGTTAAGATTCATCTGGACAGGGTGCTGGGGCATCTAGACTAGGTCATGCTTTGCCAAGAAGGGTTGGATCAGATGATTCTTGAGGTCCCTTCCAGCCTGGGATTCTGTGATTCTACGATTCTGTGAAGTCTACTCACTGTGGCAAAGTGATTATTGGTTCTCAATGACCCAAAGGAAGGGCTAAGTAGGGGGAGAAGGTTCAAGGGAGCAAGGAAATGGTTAGTGTCCTCCCTTGGTGAAAGAGGATAAAGCCATTTTATTATATGCAGTGTTCAATATTGATGATACAATTTTTTTTTCCCCATACATTGTGCAAAGCCTCCAAAAGTAACAATAAAGTGGGAAGATATCATTTACTGAGTCAAAGATTTAGAGCCCACTCCGGCATGCCTATTTTCAAACTGATCCTACAGTTCACATCCCACAGATCTTCAAGAACGTAGTTAGATGGCCTGATACAGAGCCGTTTGGCCCCACTTATATTAGTAAATGAAATGGTGCCAGGGAATCTTCCAGTATCATGGAAAAGGATCATCTGCATGTTTAAATTGTTAGCAGACCCTCACGCAGTTTTGGCCCAAGCAAAATAGCTTTCTCACAGACAATTCCTGGGAGTAGTTTGGGAGTTAGCAGGAGTCAGAAATGACTCCCAGCTAGGAGTTCAGATGTGGCCAGGCTCTTCTGGATGGTAAGAGATTAATAGCATGGATATGATGGTTCAGAGCCAGCTGGCTTCACCGGCAAAGAATGGTCCCAGGAACATTCTAATTAACAGTATACGCAGTACTATGACTGATTGAGAGCTTATTCCTTTGACTTTGCACCTCCAGTTTTATCTCTGATATCAAAGCCGCACAGTGTTTAATCAGAAAGCTGCCAGAGTTTGGTGTTTGATCAGCAGCAATGATCCAGGCAAACCCCTCTTGTTAGTGGTAGCAGACAGGGAACTGACAACCTCAAGCTGTTGATTTGTGGCACTGCTTGATCACCCTGCCCCCATCATCTTGAAGCTGGCTCCTGCAATTGGGTATTTCAGATGACAGAATCGTTGAGGTTGTAAGGGACTTCTTGAGATCACCATCTCCAACCTCCCTGCTCAAGCTGGATCGGCCAAAGCTGGTTGCCCAGTCAGGTTCCAAATATGTCCAAGGATGGAGACTCCGCCACTCCTCTGAGTAACCTATGGAAGTGTTTAACTACCTTTACACACTTCATCCAAAATCAGGCAGCCTTTCCTTTTTACATCAGAGGTTTTGATCTGACCTAGGATGATCTGCAGATATCAGATTTTGCATCAAGGTACTAACTAAAATTAAAGAACTTGGACTCAGTGATCCTTTCGGGTCCCTTCTAATTTGACATATTCTATAATTCTAGAATTTTAAACTTACACATGCTCACGAGGCAAGTGGTGAGCAAGCAGCAGAAAAGACCAGAACATACAAAGTTCATGCACTTTGTAATGTTCATGCACTTTTCAGGCCTGACACAAGCACTGGCTGTTATCTATCCAAAACACGTATACATTAAAGAATGTCTGAAAGTGAAAGCTTTAACCCATGCTAGGCAAGAGCACATAGCTTCCAAGAACACAACGATACGGATTTCAGAGCTCTGTACAAATGGCAAGAACTCTGGGGCAGCCAATGTACAGAACACAGGCTAAGTACAATACAGACATACATCAAACTAAAAGAGGAGGGCTGGTGGGAGCAGACAGGGATATTGCAGAATACTGTGGGATACTACTGAAGCTCCAAAATTGCTCTTAATCCAGTCTCTGCCCAGCCTGTATTTGTGCTTGGGATTGCCCCCCACCAAGACGTAGGGCCTTGCACTTGGCCTTGTTGAACCTCATGAGGTTGGCACAGGCCCACCTCTCAAAGTCCCTCTGGATGACAGAGACAGTCCACAAAGCTACTTTTAAATAATATTAGGTGAAAATGATCTTAGACTTCTTACTTAAACACTGCCTTTGCTGTTCCACTGCATATGCCTGAAGAGTTCAACTATTTCTTGAAACACTTCCGGAAGTTAATTGGGTCAGATACCTACATGCTTCAAAATTCATCACATCTGACATTAGTAGGTCATAATATACACTGGATAACAGTGAGCACTAGATGGGTAAATTTCCTGTCCAGTGTTCTCTCTACTGAACAGTTTTGTTCTACTATTTAAGAGACTAATTCTTTTACTGTTATTCATATTCCTGTATGAACTCCTATCCTCTAATTACTCAAAAACTATCATTAAGTAGGTGGAAATGAAAGAATTATTTCTTTTGTGCAGTGTATTATATATAACCAAAATCATAAATAAAGCCCATTATTTATTATTCAAATCTAAATAACGATCTCCTGCTGCCTTTTCCCTCTGACTACAGGCCTGAGTAAGTTGTATATAAGATCAATGCACTTGTTCAATAGGAGGCACTGAAGGCAGGACAATGAAGAAAAGGAAAACTTACTTAAAAATGCAATAGCTGATAAGGAGAAGTTAAAGTTCACAACAGAAAGCAAAGAATGGGGTGCTAGAGTTACCCTTTGTCACAGGACTAACAGACTGGGGACACAGGCTTCAGTTTGGGAAAACGACTGTGAAGTGCACAAGGGTCCATGGCAGTCAGCTGAAGCATCCCTGGTGTAGTGTTGGAGCAAACCAGCCACATGCAATAACTATGTGCAAAAGCAGGAGAGTGGTTGCTGGGAAGCAGGGGGTTTCTGTTGCACTTGGCTCCATACAAAACCTAAAGGAGTTACATGTAGTTTTAAGAACTACAACTTCTGCAAAGAAATGCAGGAACAACTAAGAGCTGGAAAACATTCTTTACACAGAGAGAACTGTAATTCCAAACCTCATATGTAGCAGACAATTATGTGGTGATTTCATGGCAACCTACATGTAAATTCATTTTTAATAAAACCAAACTGCAGTAGACAAGCAAGGATATAACAAAATCCAAGGAGCAGAAGCCGCAATGAAGGAAGTGCAACAAAGCACATGAACTACTAGAGGGCTGTGGCAAGCTCTTCAGATTGGAAACTTTAATGCTTTTTATAAAATACCTGGGTTTTTTGTTAGCATTTTCTACTTTGCACAGGAAGTAGTTCAAATAAATCTTCTGATCTCTGCTGTATTTGTGGTTGAGGTTAAACCTCCGTGACGGCTTACACAAACTCCTGAATTAGGAAATAATTGTAGTAACATCTGTGTATATGTGTTGAGCCCTTCTGCCCAAAAACATGAGGGAAAAACCTCACAGCAGGAAAAGCTTTGGAAACCTTTGATTGTCAAATACATATTGTGGTATCTTACAATGACTGAAGACAAATTTATGACACAAGAAAATCCATCAGATACAAACATAAGAATTACCAGCCAAATATAATATACAACATTCAGAATTACACACTGGCAGGCAGCTGCAGCCCGTGCTCTCCAACAGGTTATGGCCAAACACGACACACTGCAAGAGAGCAGGTCCCTTCAAAACGACCTGTCAGCGCAACACGTTACTTGCTGCTTTTCCTACTATGTTGTCCATTCTCTTTGTGCAATACATTGCACAATAAAACCTCAGAAAGTCTGAATTTGCACAGTCACACAATCAGGTTTGAACAGTGCAGTGGGAAGATGCTGCAGAGCATGTGAAGCAGACCTCAGAAATAAAATCACTGTATTTTAAGAAGGGTCTGTTCTTTTTCTTTTGGGCTTTTACTTCCCTTTGCCCATCTACACATGCCAGGCCTGCAGCTCTGCTTGCAGCTACCTTTGCCATGCCACAGAATTCCCACACAACAACTCTGGCCAACACCAAGCAGCTAGAAGATGCAGCCGTTGGGCAGCTGTCTTTGAATCCTGCGCTGTGCATGGCTCAGCTGGACCCGAGGATCAAACCCCCAAGGCTTGATTTCTCTTGGCAGGAGGACTTGGGAGGCAGTATTTCAAAATGCTGACTGCCCTCCAGCTGTAGGCTGAAAACCAAGCTGGGACACTACTGACACCTGGAAACAGAGGAGGGTTTCTGGATTCTTTTGTAGGAGAATATTTGATATAAAATACATATTTCTTAGAGGTACTATGCAAACCAGAAATAAATCTCTCCTTAGTGGGTTTTGTGGTTTTTTAAATCTTGAGTAGGAGTTTGGATTAAGAAACAAGAAACTTCTTTCTCCCCTTCTGCAGGAAGTTTTTTACTCTACATGAGGGAACCCCGATAATTAAAATACATTGCTACAATAAGAAAAATTTAGAGACCGTTGAATTGTTGGAGTTCTGTTTCAAAGTTGAAACTATTTCAGATTAGATTTCTTCAATTTCAAATAAAAAGAGCATTCTGCTGCTGAGGACTTGGAATGTGAGATCTTGCAAAAGGATCAGTTCAACTCTTGGTGCCAGCAGCACAACAGTTTCTCCTCCAGTAAGTGCATGCAGCTCCTATGCCATTGCTGTTGTATGAGCCACAACAGAACACGACTCAATCTTCTGCAAAATAATGGCTGCATCAAACTAATGGGAGTAAAACCTATAACTACTTATTTTTGTTGCAGTGAATAGATACAGCTGCACCGGCACTGGAAGCGATGAATACATGAATGGAAACAAAGTCGAAAGCACAGACTTGGAGGACACAGCACCGTGTTATCTTCATGGCAATGAGCAGGTCATGCATAGGAAACATCAGAAACAGAAAACAGATATCTAAAAGTGCAACAAATTTAGCTCCAATTCATCCAAAGGAGATTTGTTGCTGTTGAAACAGCTAAACCACACTTGGGGATTATTACATGATGCAGCTTTTCAAAACAACAGCTGGCTTGCCTTTGCCAGAGGTGAACTGGTTCATGAAACCATGTCCTCAGGAGCAGCCCCAGAGCAGGTGCCAAGATTTATATATGCAGCTGCATTCAATGTAAACTATGCTGGCTTTGTGCACAGCTCCCAAGCGAGTGTAGACATGGCCACAGGGCAATGAAAAATTCATATAGCTTCTTACCTCATCTCTGTTCTATTTAAGGGCTTAGTTTATCTCACTGGGGAGCCAGGGGAAGCAGCTAGTCAGGTTTGGTCTTGAGCTTTTATGTAACCTTTGAGATTCCCCCGAATAAAATACCAAAAAATTCCAAATTTCCCAAAAGTGTGAAACTGTTACCTGCCAGTTCTACTGTTACACACATACACAAAAAAGAAAGTATATTTAAAGACTCAGCCTAGAAGAGAGATCTAAGTTTCTGGTACTTACTCGATTTCTTTTCTGAGCAGGGAACAAAAAACCCCAAATAGCGGTCACCTGAATTTGCAGGATATGAAACCAAAGAACTGTGCAGATGAAACAAACTTGAGAATGGGAACATGTTCATGGCTGTCCCTAAAGGGCAGAGAACCAGATGTAAAGTTCCCTGTAGCCCTTCACCTGTTCTCTAAGGTACCCAGATTATGGCATTGTTCAAATAGTTCTAAAGAATGATTTCACTGTAATTAAAATAATGTATCTGACTGCAGTTTCAGAAGGCACTGAGCACTTGCTCTGCACAAACTTTGGTCAAATTCCAAGCATGAGAGGACTGTCAGCAGTTCTTTATCATAACATGCTACTTTCTGACAGTGTATTTATAAGAAAAACATAGGAATTCTGTAAAAATATCTACTACCATTTCTCCAATAGGAGCACCTAGCACAAATATATCCATAGGTATGCTGAGCCAACATCTTTTTTTCCAATAAAAAGGGAACATAACAACTGTAATATTAAATTGGATCTCACCACCTCATTCCAATGTAAATCATGTGAGTGACTTTCATAAAAATATGCATTTATATATTACAGAGTAATTCCTCCTTTGTTCTCTTTGTTATTTTAAACAGTAGAAAATAGCCGATTCCTGTTCTTATCCTATTCAAGAGCATTTTGAAGGACAAGGGATGAGAAATGTGGTCTCTGCTTCCCTTTCAAATGTGGAGTTAAGTTTTCTACATGCCTTTACGGAGCTTTTACATCTGTTTTTTAACTGTGACTAATTTTCCTAATAGCACTTAGTAGTTAAGCAGCCAAAAGCTATCCTGAAGCAAGGGAAGGCAGGAAAAATAATTAAAAACACATAATCCAACAACAATTTAGGTTAAAAAGGTATAATCCAGAAATAGCAGCCTAAATATTTGCCAAAGGGAAACATTTCAAACGTGTTTGGATACGACGGGGTTTCACTCCCTAACTTCTTACCAAGGCAGGGATAACAACCTCCCATCATTCACTGCCCCGTTCCCAGCTGAGGGAACTCAAGGACTTTGTCTTTGTGCCTGGTCCTCCAGAAAACTGCAAATTCAGGTTATTTTAGCAGCAGGAATGACAAACAGACTGCTTTAATTTTACTGGTTTGTAGTAATTTAAAAAAGGGTTTAAGGTGTTTGCTTCTGTTAAAATGATAAGAAACAATTAAAACATGCCAAGAAGTTAAAAACCAATAAGAAACCTGAAAACATATACAGATATCTGAGGTTTTACGTAAAGAGTATATCAATCCCTGAGCACTGTAATAAACCCTAGTGAAAATATACACAATGTATTGTTTCTGAGCAATTCCCTGTTTATTATATACTAGCCAATATATTTGTATGCAACATCTCTTAAGAAAAACATTAAAGAGCATTCTTCAGCTGTCTGCTATCTCTAGCATGTAAATGGTATAGTAGTAGCTGTTCAGAGACACTGACACAAATGTGAGTTCATTATTATGCCTGCTTATTTCCAGTGATTTGCAATATTACTTATCATGACAAAACATCACAGTAAATTCTGCCATTTTCCACTAAAATGTCCCACGGGTATGAATGCTTGATTAATAATAATCCTTACTGTAAACAAGGCATCAAGTGAGATATTACTTCATCATGACTTTGTTCTTGCCCTGTTCTGTAATGACTAACAGGAACGATGGAAGCGCAGCATTTATTGAGTGCCCCAGCCCAGGCTCCTGAACAGCCACCCCGTGCCACGTCCCTCTCTGAGCTGTTCCTACGACCCACTCACAACAGCCAGAAACAAATACAACCTGAGAGCACCTCCACGCTCCTGCTCCTCACTGGCATCCCTGTAAAAGCTCCGCACAAAAAACCAGGTGACATTTCAAATACCATTCAGAGAAGTTAACTCTGCCATAACAATACACTGCTGCATCCCGGCCGCATGTGAAGACTCAGGAACACTTCCATGCTAAAGCAGGAAAATGGTGAGGAATGCAAATCCAGCAAACCTTTGTGGCTGCGGCAGATGCCGGTCCAGTCCTCCACCAAGCTGGCATCCCGAGGCGTGCGCGGCATCCCGGCGCGCGGCATGGCGCCGTCTCTAAGGAAACGGAGCCGCCACGTGACCCAGCATCTCCTCGGAGAGGTACGTTATCCAACAAAATGTTTTTAGGTTGGGTAAGGCTGTTAAGGGTGAACTGTCCAGCTACAAAAAAGGGCTGAGAATTATCTTGGTTTTAATTAATTTTTTTAAAATCTAACCCATTTTGTTCTGTTTGAAGGCAAAGGGACAGATGACCAGGCAGAAGCAGCACACCAACACATATGTGAAGTTTTTAACAAACAAGGAACACTTTATATTTAACTAGATTCTTCCTCTTGAATAAATTAATATAAAATTAGGCCAGGTTGGACGGGGCATCGAGCAACCTGCTCTAGTAGAAGGTGCTCATGGCAGGGGGGCTGGAACTAGATGAGCTTTAAGGTCCCTTCCAACCCAAACCATTCTGTGATTCTACAATGATTCCATAAAGAGTGCAAAACCTGCTCTTCAAAATACAATATTCATGAGGAGAAACATAAGCATAACAAAGGGAACGCCACACTGAGATTAAAATGCTGGCTTTCAGGGGGAAAATATTGTTGTGGCTCTCTAATGAGGCCACTCACAGCCGGCTGTGGCTCATCCCACGTGGATTAAAGGGAGTGCAGAATGGTTTCTCTCCTTTGTAAAATTCTAGGTCCCCAGTTATTCGCCATATAGACATTTGTGATTTTAAAGCCTTCAGAGGGACAGAGTTCTTCTTATTTCAGCAGGATCCCCGGCTTCAGCAGCATCAGTACATCTCAGACTTTACTCCTTGCAGCATTAGTAACTGATCTGCTAACTGTGTATCAAGGGGTGCAGAAGATCCACTGACACTGCATTCTCCACAGCACTGAGGAAGGAAGGAAAGGCAAAAGCAAAAAGCAAAAAAAGAAAAGGGAAAGAGGGAAAGGGAAAGAGGCTAAAAAATAGGGCAGCACAGAGGAAGGAACAGAAAAAAAGACTGACTAGAATAAGACCACAGATCAGACCAATATACACATGCTAAAATGCAAACTCCTGTACATTTTCAACTAAAAGAAAGAATAATATGATTAATAAATTGTAAGTGTAAGAGGTATTATGCCATCAATAATCTGACCACCTGCATGTAAAAGGCACACAAAAAATGAAATTTCACTTGTTTTCTCCAACAAACAGACAAGTTATTTAGGTTTGTCTAAAGCCTAATTTCAAAAAGTTGGGATCTAGGGTATCAAAGAGAAAAGGTCACAGCAACTTCCCTTCGTTGTTCATTCCATTACTATTATTACTATTATTCCATTGATCATAAAGGGTAGACTCTTAACTGAAATTTGGCTTCAGCATCAGTAGCTTAATGCTTAAAAAAAGTCTCAGCTCCTTTTTCAAGTACAAAAGGAATTATAACTAACATTCCATATTCTGCCCCTGCATAATAGCATTTATTTCCACAACCACAACTGTGAATATAAGTATTATAAGGTATTAAATTATTATTAAATAAATATTGATAGTATCCCACAGTTTGGGATTAGATACTTGATAAAAGAATTACAGAATGGTTTGGGTTGGAAGAGACCTTAAAGCTCATCTAGTTCCAATGCCCTACCACAGGCAGGGACACCTTCCACTAGACCAGATTGCTTCAAACCCCATCCAGTGTGGCCTTGAACACTGCCAGAGATGGGACAGCCACAGCTTTTCTGGGCAATCTGTGCCAGGGCCTCACCTAAAGAATCTACTACTAATATTTAATGTTAGCATTAAAATTTAATATTAAATTAATAGTAATTGCAGTAATTAATAACAACAAATATTAAATTGTTTTTAAGTAATATATGCTATTAATATATTCATATTTCACAATGATAGTAATCTAATAATTAGTATTAAAATAAATTCTTAAAATATTAGTATCAATCTAACATTTTAATCTACTAATATTGCATTCTCAAGGAACAGGAAAAAGCTGCTTACTAATACTGTAAAAAGATCATTACAAGGTTGATGTATCACAGGAATAAAAAAGAATTCAAAATAAACAAACAGAATTATAACACCACCACTTGGAGGTTGGTGTTCATTTTGTTTATCATAACCTCTACCAGCCTGAAATCAAGAAAAGATTTCTCTCAGCCAGCAAAACCTGAATGTACTGCAGCCTACCACAGAAACAAAGAATAAAAATTCAAAATAAAGAAAAATTCTGTTCTGTCATGGAGAATAAGGACAGCTGCAGTCAAACCAAGTGTATCACGTAGCCTTCCTACTCTGAATTCTTCTATTACAATAGTGGCTTCAGGAAAAATAAAGCCCCTGGCAGATATCCGCACCCTTTACACAGCCACTGGGCTCTGGGGGATGCTGGTCCCCAGAGCTAACGGCTGCCACCACATCTGGGGGGAGCTGCAGCAGAAAATACAGACACCTGCCTCCTTTACTGGGAAATGAGAAGAATTCAGTGTGGCAGGTGGTGCATTCAAATGCAAACCCTACCAGAATACCTAAATCAAGGAAAACATGCATTTTGAACATGTTTAACTGTATACCCTTCTATCAGAAAAGATGACATCTGTCTGTTATTATACATATTTACATTTTTTAAATGTATATTTATGTAATTTTAGTGAAAAAATGCTTATAACGTGACAGGAGCACACTCCATTCCTCTGCAGTGACAGAATGAGCATGAAAGTCAAAACCAAGCCATCATACTCCAGAAAAATAAATTCATACCAAATGCTTCTGCAGCTCTGAGGAAAGCAGCAATTTTCAAACACTGCAAAGAGATAAAAATGACAGATTCTAAGACCTCATAACTGTGTGCAAGCAACTAATGAGTGACAATGATTAAGATGCGCTTTTCAGAGTCTCACATCACCTTCCTCAGCCTTCTTCTGATCATGGGGGCATCAGTGAAAGCATGGAAGGAGGTGGGCTGAGCTTGAGGCCCCTGCTGAAGAACATGATGCTGACTCCTATGTGGGTGCTGTGCTGCTGGTATTTGCACACAAGGTACCAGGAAGCACACTTGGCTACAGTGGAGAAGGTTGAGCTCTTCTTCAACCTGTTGGATGTAAACATGCGACTCTTTGCTCAGTGGGAGGTACGTATGCCAGTAGAAAGGGTGCCCATGAAGCATGGGGACTGAAATCACTTCCAGTACAAAAGTTCAGAGTAAAAACATTACAAAGTGGACAACATATACTTTTGAATTTGTACACACACCTCACAGACCCACTTATTTGCGTGTGTGTACATACAGACACACATTAGCGCAACAAGAAAACTGTCGAGCTCCCAACACAAAAGGCAAGATTCTCATTGCTGTTCCCAATTATGACCCATACTAACAGAGGAGAAAGGTACTTGCATACCTTGAGGTCTCAGTTATCCTTTCTTTACCTAACTCCCACTTCAGATGGGAGAGAATTCTCTCAATTACTCAGTTTATCTTTTTCTTACCCATTAAACCCAAAACTGTAACAGGTTGCTGTCTCTCCTGTTCATGGTAATCCAAGGGAATTGTCTGTCTGTAATAATGAGAGCAGCCTTGGAGGGAAGGACTTGGGGGTGTTGATCAATGAGAAGCTCCCCATGACCCAGCAGTGTGCGCCTGCAGCACAGAAACCAACCGTGTCCTGGGCTGCATCACCAGCACCGTGACAAGCAGGTTGTGGGAGGGGATTCTCCCCCTCTGTTCCACTCTCATGAGAACCCCCCCTGCACTTCTGCGTCCAGCTCTGGGGACCCAACATAAGAAAGATGTGGAGCTGCTGGAGTGAGTCCAGGAGAGGCCACGAAGATGCTCCGAGGGCTGGAGCAACTCTACTACGGAAACAGGCTGAGAGAGCTGGGCTTGTTCAGCCTGGAGAAGAGAAGGCTGTGCAGTGACATTAAAGCAGCTTCCAGTGCCTAAAGGGACTGCATAGTCCCATTAGGATCAGCTCATGGATCACAGCATTGACCCTCCTCCACCCCAAAAATTGACCATTAACTTCCAGCTTTTGCTTCCTTAACCTTTAACACTTTTTAGTACATCAAAAGACCCTTCTTCCAATCATAGAATAGTTAGGGTTAGGAAGGACCTTAAGATTATCTAGTTCCAACCCCTCTGCTAACTTTTTTTCTTGAACAGTCTCTGACAAATTATCCCTTCAAAGGCTTTTTGAAAATTCAAATATATGAAATCCACTGGATTCCCTTTATCCATGGTCCTCCACCAGGAACTGTTACTCTCGCAGAAGTACAGTCACTGAGTGAGGCTGGATTGATTTCCTTAAGAGAAGCTGGAAACCCTAAATAACAACATCTCATATAAAATAGGGTGGGGTTGGGCTCCTGAGGGTTTCCATGCAGGAAACAACTGTGAAGCACCTTGGTTTGCTCTGCAATCAACGGGCACGTCTGGCAGTTATGTACAATTAATCAAAATTAAACACAGCATTATTTTTCTTGCTAAGAGAATTGTTTTTCAAGATATATTTTAAACAGAGCATTTTAAAATTACAAAAGGATGTGGAGTAATGTGCAAGTTAAGACATTAACTTGATAGCCAAAGCTCACACAGTAGCCACAGCTGGATGATGCCTGGGGAAACATGATGCCCGGGGAAACATGATGCCCAAGATCCAGGGGCCAGCATCACCCACATGATGTTCCCCTCATGCCTCTCTCCTGGGGACAGAGCTCTAGGGCCGCTCATAAGAGCATCATCTTTAGCCAGAGAACACCTCAGGTGTGCAACACCTTGAACAGTGAGGAGTCTCAGCACCACTAAACCTCATAGGTTTTTGCGACTGCAAGAAGAAGGAATGATTTCCACCAAAAGCAACCTCACAAAATCAGCTAACAAGGTTTTAGCCCCACTGTTAGAAGCAACAGGTAGCCTGGCCCAAGGAACTGGCAGTTTTGTAAGCAGATCAGTATTTGACAATCTACAGTTTTCAGTTTTTCAGTAAAGCTGTCCTTAGAGCAGATAAAGGGATACGATTTGTGACAGGTCAATGCGCTCTACAGGGTTTTTAGCTGAGACAATGAGAGAGACCCAAATAATTGCTGCCTGAGAAAGTATTTGTGGGTGAGAGAAGGGAACTGTCAATAAATAGGTTTTGAACCATAAAACAAGATAAAACCTCTGGCAACATATATCTGATGGTCCAGAGACACTTCTGTAACCTGCAAACAGGTATTCTTACCGTACCTCTTCACAAAGATGGTCCCAAATTTATGTTCATGTGCAAAGGCAAACCATTTACACATTATCATTGCAAAATTTCTGGGAGTAAATATATTCGGTGTCAACCCCAAATCTCTTCCCAAATCAGCCTGGCAGAGAACAAAAAGCTCACTATGATTTCTTACAGACTGCAGGTGATGCAGAACCACACTTCATTTCAAATACAGCAATTTGTGTTTTCTCAAAGAGTTAAACCTATTGTCCTCTAAACCAAGGTAAATCTATGAAGTGTCATTTGACTAGAAAGGACATCTAATTCAAATTCTAACTTAATGTGACCTGTAAATAAAATATTGTAGCAAGGAAGAACAAGAAGTCAGGCCATTAGCAGTTTTCCCCATTCAAGCCTCACTGCTACATTGCACTTGCATCCTAAAGGTAAGTTGTACTTTCTTCACAGGCAGAGCACAGCTATGTCACACTGTGTACAACATAGGCAATGTATATGCTGGCCAGCATGTCAGCCACATCATCTCCTGTGCAGGCAGAGCACAGTATTTCTCCCTCTTGGTTGTACTGAAGTACAGTGTAAGTACTACTGAGGCCACTATACATCCTCCCATTGCCCGGCAGCTCTCCAAAGGGCTGAGCCAAGACCTGACGGCAGCACCCACGCCCACACTCACTGGTGGGAATGTGGAGGGAGCCTTGCCATGGTGCTGCAAATCCCAGGGCACTATTTGAGCGTGGCTACCTCAGCCAGGGATGGTGATGGATCCATGGATCCACAGCCTCAGCAGCCTGCTGTGGTTTGCAGCAGTTAGTCATGACATGGCTGGCCAGCTGAGCCACAGACGACCACAAAACCCACATGCCTCCAGCTTCCCTGCTGCGATGGCGACTTCTATATGCCAGAGATTACTACTCCTCACGGTATCAGCCTTGGCTCACTGCAAGGCATGCACCTGTATGCATGATATGGCCCCTAATGTCATTTATTGCCAGCCCTGACAGCAGGAGCATAAACGCTGTGAATCCCTACAAATGCCTTCTCATCCGATTTTCACTTCTCTGCTGAAGGCTTAAAGAAGCATTTCCATTCCTCTAACATAACAAAGTTGATTTGAAATAATACATAGTCCCTTATGGCCCCGCATTTCTGTCCCCTGGAAAGCCCCGCAGCAGACAGACTCTCTTTCTGTGAGCCACCAGAGTGGGACATAGGTTTCCTCTTCAGCTGTCACTCATTAGCACAAATTCACCTTCACTAGTGTCACACTGATCACCCCCAAGCTGTGCAGAGGAACGGCTGCAGAGGTGACATGTGCCACGTTCTGCTGCCTCTTCGGTGATGACACTGACTGCTTGCAGCAAGGAGAGAGGAGCAGCTCAGGGCAGCAGCAGCAGCTGCTACAGCAGAGTGTGACGCAGCCCATCTGTCACCGCAGCAGCGGCCGACTGGGTTCAGCAACAGCATGGGAACACCCCAGCGCTGCAGCGTTCACTGCAGGACCACACCAGAAGTGGGAACTTGTGCTTATTTTGATTAAGAACAGTATATATTATGTCCCGTGCAACAGGGTTGTGACACTGAAAGCACACATCTCAGATAGCATCTTAAAATGAAGGCTTTGATGGGAGGTTTGCGCTAATGGGTCCAGAGCCAAGGGAAAATGATCCTATTACAACCTGAAATAACACTGAAGTGAGGAAAAACTTGGAATGATTTCTCCTGGGAAAATTGATCCATGTCAAATATAATCTCTGCTTTACCAACCAAAAAGAGTTTTTTAATGCCTTACACTCCCACCCTCCCCATCATACAGACTTAATTCATTAAAAAAGGGGGAGCCCTTGGAGCCTGGGGGTTCCAGCAAATTAATTCAGAAAACTGACTCCTAAAAGAGTATGATTCATGCAGGATTACTCTCTAGCAGCTAGGAAACTCCCACCTACACACAGCTCACGATCTAGAGGAGAATGCAGGAAGAGGGATAAAGGGAAAAGAAGCAGAATACACCAAAATAGCAGCATTTCCATTTTTCATATTACTGACCCAGCCCAGCTGCAGGAATGCAGGTAGAAAGGGGGAGAGGTAGTTCCAGAAACACTTATTTTTGGAAATATAAGTAAAGCAAATCCATAATTGCCTTATAGAGCATATCTACAGTGCTCTAGCAGTGGAGTCTGTAAAATTCCTGACTCTGAGGCTACACAAAAACTTTTGTATGCATTTTTCCTATCTCATAAAGCTGTAAGGAAACACTGCAGTAACTAAGCTTCTGTCAAACACAGAATATAAGACTGACTGGAATTCTTACTTGATTTAAAAATAATCTCCCTTTGGTTTTAAAGTTTCACTGGTGGAAATTCCACTGCTACTTCTGATTTTGGTTATCTATTCATCAAAAGCAGCATGACCAGCAGGTCAAAGGAGGTGATCCAGTCCCTTTGCCCTTGTGAGACCCCACTTGGAGTACTGTGTGCAGTTCTGGTGTCCTCAACATAAGAAGGACATGGAGCTGATGGAGCAAGTCCAGAGGAGGCCACAGGGATGCTAAGGGGACTGGAGTACCTCCTGTACGAAGATAGGCTGAGAAAATTGGGGCTGTTCAGTCTGGAGAAGAGAAGCTGCATGGCGATCTCATAGCAGCCTTCCAGTATCAGAAGGGGGCCTACAAGGATGCTGGAGAGGGACTCTTCATCAGGGACTGTAGTGATAGGACATGGAGTAATGGGTTTACAACTGAACAGGGAAAGTTCAGGTTGGATATAAGGAAGAAGTTCTTTAATGCGAGGGTGGTGAGGCACCGGAACAAGTTGCCCAGAGAAGTTGTGAATGCTCCATCCCTGGCAGTGTTCAAGGCTGCGGTGGACAGAGCCTCCAGCAATATGGTCTTGTGTAAGAAGTCCCTGCCCATGGCAGGGGGTTGGAACTAGATGATCTTAAGGTCCTTTCCAATCCAAACCATTCTAGGATTCTATAATTGTGACAATTATTTACTTACATTCACTATTAAAAACACAGCTCTTATTTTTATTCTGAATGTGGCTAGCTTCAGCTGCTGGTCTGAGTCTTTTGTTAAGCCTATCTGCTAAAGCACCCTGGGATTACATTTAATTTCTCTAGGATAGATATTTTTAGTAATATCATTCCTTAACCTCTGTGTGTTACGCTTGCATTAGTGGAGCCTTTCGATGTAAAGCTATGCATCTTCCCATACCTATTTCCAGTTCTTTAATCATTTTCATCAACCTTCTCAAACCCTTTAGTCTTTCAACATGTGGCTTGATTACAGGTGTGATAAGGGCAGCATTTTCTGCCCAGGGCCCTGTCATCACCCAGTACAGAGGGTCACCTCTTCTCTTGGCACGCAGGTCCTGTAAGCATCCTTGATTACGAAATCGCCCGGACATCACACATTCAGCCAAGTGCATACCATGCCCTCCAAATGTTTTTCAAGTCATTCTGCCCAGCTCACTGTCCTTTTCATCTTCAGTCCACCAATATTTTTATCATTTGCCCATCCAGCCTATCAGCAATGACTGTACACTTTTTCCTCCCGGTCATGGAAACCAATGTTAAGAGCACAGAAACATGGCTTGAACAGTGCAGGACTCAGCTTGAGAACACCCCTACTCAGTGACCTTCTTTTCCCACTCGTATTGAGTACAATAAGCAAAACAACTTTTTTTCCAATCTTCTGTCTATGTGCTGTATTGATTATTATTTTCTAAATTATTCAATGCTCATAATAAATGCATTATGCCAACAATATCATTTTATTAATCAAAACTAATCTCCTAAAAAAAGATACAAGCTGAGTCTGACTAGACCACATTACCCAAAGCCTATGCTTGATTGGCAGGAGTTACCTTTTTATTTACTGATCAACAAAATATCTACTGCTCAGTTATTTTATTCACCATCCAAGCCCTGTTGGTAAATACAACATGTCACAGATTGCCCTGTTTGACTCCATTCCCCACACTCCCCCCTCGCTGCCTTGGAAAAAGAAATGAGATCATATGAATTCTCTTCCAGTGCTCCAAGACATATCAACAACCAGCAGTAAGTATCCAAATTAAGAAATTCTTTCAAAATGCAGCTTGGACCATGAATGTAGGCAATGCAGTTGTACATCCTGTTGCATTATCTCTGGAAGGCAGAATTGCTCCATCACTACACTGCACAGCTGCAGCCCCCTGCCAGACCAAAACCTGGAAATCATTCCCCAGTAAATTGTAAACCATCAATTTACATTCTTTACTACCAATTGTTGTGTTTTCTCCTTCCCTTGATGACTAAAGCTGTTTTTCCTTCCCTTCCAAGCCTTGTTTTCCCTGGAACATTCGGCCACGTATTCTTAAACTGTTCCTAGTTATTAATATTTTAGTTTATTTACTCAGCTGAAGTTGGTTCCAGCTTTGTGAGACAGTCTCTTCTAAAGCCTGTGTTAGATGCTGATGCACACCTTGTTTACATGAAACAAATGTAATCAAGTCATGACCACTGACACCTAAACAGTGACTCATTGTGGCCCTAAGTGATTCCTTTTTATGAGTTAAGTTCTATTAAAAAAATCACCACTGGCTATGTCACTTTTCACACTGAAAAAAATAGGGGGGAGGGAGATTGTCTGCCCTTACAAAAAAAAAAAAAAAAAAAAAGGAAAGGAAATTTTATTTGTTTTACTTGCTATCTCTTACACAGAAAACTCTAAAGGTTATCACTTACATAAAAACCCCAGTAGGCCTTTTTTGTCCTATGTTAATTATATTTTCATCATAGAATGGCTTGATGGTCCAGATCCAACCCCCGCTCACACAGGCAGGGACACCTTCCACTAGACCAGGTTGCTCCAAGCCCCGTTCAACCTCACCTTGAACACTGCCAGGGATGGGGAAGCCACAGCTTCTCTGGGCAACCTGTGCCAGGGCCTCATCACCCTCACAGGAAACAACTTCTTCCTAAGATCTCATCTAAGTCTGCCCTCTGGCAGTTTAAAACCGTTCACTGCGTCCTGTCACCACATGTCCTTGTAAATGTCCCTCTCCAGATTTCTTGTCAGCCCACTTAAGGTGCTACTTAAGGACACAGTAAAGTCTCCCTGGAAACCTCATTATGTTAATGTGATTTAGTGTATGACATAAATAATTTACTTACATTATTTTTACATCAGACCATTATTGGTTGTTGCTGGAGTTGCTCTTGTAGTATTAGGCAGAATTTCCCAATACTTTGGTTTCTTAGGGCACTTTTTTTTTTTAATTAAAGTTAGCAGCATCAGCAGATGTCTCCAAGTTGTCCTGCTGCTACCAGGAGTATCCAGGCAGCAGTTCCAGTGACTGCAGAGGATGTTGCATTGTACCCCTGCTCACAAGTCCCCAGGGCCATATGCTCCTGCAAGGCTACCCAGTATGCCTTCGGCTCCCTTCTGCCCAGCAGGACCCCATTAGCACGTCCCCAGCAGCTCCCACCTTGCTACCTCATGCGACTGGGCACAGGAAAAAGGCAATGTTGTGTTTGTAAGTAAGTCGAGGCAGAGGCTGTTACCAACTGGAAGCAAAAACCAACTTCTCTAAAAGCACCTTTAATGGGTCATGTATTAAAAATACAAACCACAAAAAGTAAGACACCTAATTCTGCCTTCACCTTTCTCTGTCCAGCTGGGGACTGAAAATTCTTTGATCCATTAATAAATTAACACATCCTACCAAAAGAAAGAAGTAATTCATCAAACTTGGGAATCTCTGTCAGAAGAAAAACTTTGGCTCATAGTTTTGGGATCAGGTTATGCAGTCGTCCATGCAGGCAGGTACAGTGCCACTGCTGGAATTGTTTTCATACACTGTACTTATGCAATTACATATTTTATTTTTCTTTAATAGAAGTAGTACATTGTGAACTGCTAATTTTCTCTTGTGACTGTTAGTGCATTTCAACATGTAAGCAGCACAGAAAAAATCTAAAAAGAAAAATGTGAACAGATTCATGAGCTGACAAGATTTTAAACATGAAGTGTTTTTTTGTGAGGCTGAGCAACACCCTTACTACAGAAAATCCAGAGGTAAAGCTGAGCGACAAGCTCCATGACACATCCTGGCTAAGGCATGGGGCTGATTCTGTGGACAATGTACAACCCTGTCCAGTGGGCTTCATAAGCCATTCATTTACAGCAGAGCCCAGACTTCAGCTCTGGATTGAAGAGCAGCATAACAAGAATTTTGGTTGGTTGGTTGGTTTGGGTTTTTCTTAAGAGTGCAATTTCACAGAGAAAATCAGCACAATTCTATTCCATTAAATCAGATCATCTCCCCTCACTGCACAGGACTACAGCAAGCATTATAAAAGTTTATAAATATTCAGTGATGCAAGAACTGCAGAAAACAATCACACAGCTAAGCAGAAATTGGTAAAGCTCAGAACTACATGGTTAAGGAGTTCAGCATTGCAACTACTCTGCCATGTCAAGTTACGGGTCATCTATGCTTTTCACAAAAGAAAGCCAACACCAGTGTTTTATCACACTACGATAAGCTTTGTAATTCTCACCTTTGCAATACTTTGACAAGCTAGCCTCCAGCTTTCTCTTAACGACTGCCACAACTGTTAAAAGGAGTGTACAGAAGAGCCAGTCAATCCAAATCAGATGCAACAGAAAAGGCCAAAGCAGCACATCGTGATATTGAACTGTCAGAGGTTAGAAGACATTCAGATTTAAACAGCTCAGTTCTTCAGTCAGAAATTGTGCCAGAGGAAACAGTTCAAGAATGAATCTGGTATTAATGATGTCAAAGGAAAACCAGAAGAGCATCAATTCCACTTACTCTTAGAACTACAAATTACTCAATACTTGTGAAAATGGGAGTCCTCAATTTTATAGAAATTGTATCCCTTTGTTTTACTTCTCTCTCCTTACTCTTCTCTATAGCACATGCTTAAACTTAGATATATAAAAAGGCTTCTTCTCAGGACTCTGTAGGACATTAAAACAGATCTATTTGGAGGTTTAGTTTATCTCACACATAGAGTAACAGAATTTGTTTGGGTTTTGTTGTCTCAGGTTTTACTTCTGATGTGAAAACTGACAAACTGGGGAAGCAGACTGATTTAAACCAACACCAGGACAATGGTATTTCATTAAAATCATTCCATGGGCTTGACAGTAAGGTCAGAATGAAAAGGTAACACCGATGCTGTTGAGCAGAGAAACACAGAAAACCTCTCAGTGAGACAAGAACGTAAAGCCATTGTTCCCAGGCAGCAGCAACAAGCTAAATCCTGCTACGACTAATATTAGGCAACATTAACTTGCAAATAAATGTGTTTAACACTGTTTTGCACATATAATTTTAATCTACAGTAAACGAGAAACTAGTTTGATCCAACATGATGTGCAAAAGGTAAGACTGGTACTTTGAAATGCTAGAGGATGCCAGCAGAATATAGAATCAGGCCTTAGTCTAACTGCACACAAACATATTCTGGTTCTCTTTTCTCGTTAGCAAGGTATTCTTACCTAAACAATACGCTTCCAATAATTTGTTTAGAGAAACACCTGTAACAGTTACAGCATTGCAACTTGATAATTCTCCTCTAAGGGCTTCTTTCTGCTAGCCTATTTCAAAGTCAAATACAGCCACAAGTGCCTTGCTTTGTACCACTGATTAAGTGAAAAATAGAACAAAATAGATACTCACACTATATGTGCAAGATCAAGTGGCTTTTCTGGCTGCTCAGGAAATACAGGACGAGGTGGTTCTCTACTTGGTACGCAACCGAGTGATTTACTAATTGCATGGCTCAGCTTCTTTGCAGGTGATTTCTGGTTTTGAAAAGAATGACAAAATGAATTGACCATTCTGGACAGCAGGGTAATACATGCAATCAGGTAACAGAAAAGTGCAAAAATATGCATTGTACTAAACCAGTCAGAAATATCCAGCTACATTCTGCTGTACCCAAGAAATCAGTACACATACGAACAAGTTTTGTGGTTTTGGGGTTTTTTTTTGTGCTATAATATCAAAAAATGAAAGAGGTTTAACAAAAGTATGTAAGATGAAGATGATGTCTGGTGTGTCTACCAAGAATAAATCAAGAGGCAATCATATCCAATTAAGGGATTTCTTATACTTACAATGACTTCTGAACACAGGCATTGTGTTTTAAGGGCAGGGCAGAGGGCAACAGACGACCTGCTGCCCAGACTCAGTGGCTGCTGCTCCGCACTCATTCCTGTCTATGGGACTCACCAGGATGCTGGTGCTGTGCCCCATCCCCCCCATCCTTTGCAAAGGATTTTTGAAAGACAACTTGCAATTGTTTTGTTTGCTACGGGCAATGCCAAGGTGAAGCACGGTGTTAAAATAGATCGGAACAACCGGTTTCTTTATTTTCTTTCACAAGTTCACTTGATTGTGCTAACTAATATCCTGGGAGCAGCTATCCTGGGATCATCTAAGGAAAGGTGAAAAGCTGTGGACAAGTGCTGCCAAACACACAAGAATCAACAGCTGCCCCCAATCAGGCACTTAAATGTTTTTTTAAGTCCAAAGTTGACTTACAAAATTAAGTCTTAAAATGTTATTGCATCCACTGAAGTGACACCAGTGATGTGGGAAGCCAGATAATGCTTTTATGAGAGAAATCTCTTGGCAGTCCTGTTTTTCTGATCTAACTCACTAACAGTCCATGTATGTGTAACCTAGAGGCTAATTACATCTATGTAATTTATTTACTCCTCCTGTAAGACATTCCAAAGTGGAATTAGGACCAATTCTTAATGCACATTCAAATTAAAAGTCAGACTAATACTGATTTAAATAGCAGGCAAGGCTACCCAGGACAGGAGTTACACATACAGTTGCAGTTAATAGAAATTAGTAACTAGCAATTACAAACATTTATGAATATTTACTAAGAATTAAACAAACAATTAGTAATTATTAAACCAGTGAGAATCTTCAGCTCTGGACCTCTTGGTTTTAGCAACATAAATCAGGGAAAAAAGGCTTTTTTGGGTAGAGAACCTGTGTGTATAAGGAAGTTGTTCCCTCCGTGAATTTACATTGTTTGTAGTAGACTGGGAAGCATTTTAAGTATAAAGTAAAATACTAATATCAACTGGAAAACAATGAAAAAAGAGAAAAATTCCTTTCAAATTAGGAAAGAAAGAACAGTGGGATGTTTGTGAGAACATACTAGGACAGCTGGTCCTTAACTGAAGATATATTATTCTCCTTCAATCACCTTATGACTCATAGTCAATGCTAACTGAGAGGTCTAAAAACCATGAATGAAGGCTGCCTCTGAATTCATGATGATTGTAATATTGGGAAAACAAAAAAAATAAAGCATTACTCATGATCATATTCATCCCTAGAGCACACAGAATCATGCACTGCATTGGGTTGCAAGGGACATGCCCAAGAAGATTCAAGTGGTAGCTACAGTCAAATTCCAGTAATGTGCCTCCATCAGCATCTCACACTGCTTTACAATGTGTATCCTGGCCTGGTTACCACCTCAAGACCGTACTTTTCACAAATTAAACCAATTATTCAATATGTTACAGCCTAATTCCTTTCAGATTCTGTAATTCTTACTCCTTAGCCCATACATCCAAACTGTGGAGCAGCAGTATGCATGAAGGCCATGGAGAGTAAAAGCCATCTAACAGCCCTCAGATATCTGGTGGAATGCACAATTGATCTTCCCAACATGTTACCATCAGGTTTTGCAGACAAAAGGTCTTGACCCTATCAAAATACCACTGCAAAAATCTTGTTATGGGTGTGAGATTCTTATCTGCCTTCACCAGCAAGGGCTTCAGTAGTAAGGATGGCAAGATAATCAGCTGCTTCAGCTGAGGGTCCTATAGGGAGCTCCAAAAAAACAGCATCTCCAGAAGCACTTCAGCTTACTGATTTACTAAATAGTAAGTGCTAAAAAGACTCACTGGTGGTAAACTGGTGGGTTCCTTTTTTTCATTTTTCTTTTTTTTTTTCTCATGTGCTGAGAAAACCTGGCAGATTGCAATCAAGGGATGATCCCTGCAAACAGCACTGAAGTGCACAGCACTCTCACTGTGACAGGTTCTACAGATAATCCCCAGCCTTTAAGTATTTTTTAAATCATGTGAAAACCACAATCCAATCTTCATATTACTTCTTACTAAGTCCACAGTAAAATTTAAATTATGTACACAAATGTGATACCAAAAGTAAAATTCTAATTTTCCTAAATTAATTCATCAACATGTTCAACAATTCCACATTTATTTCACTTTCAAATTGTTCTCTGATACTCCTTTTAGAGTATTTCCTACTTTACTCTTTACCCTGTTCATCTTTTGGTTTCTGCACAGACCATTTATTCTCAGTGTGCCTTTTCTGCAACCTCTTCTTTGCAGTATTTTTAGGCTATTTTAGAGGTTTGGGTTGTTTTTTTTTCCATTCTGGTAACAAACACAATATCCTATTGTGCTATCCCACCATTTATTTTGTCAAACAAATACAGCGTTGTCTAGAGTGCTGTACAACTGAGCCGCTACAGCAGCTTTGCTTTCTGAAAATTACAGGGGAAAGATAATTTCCATTGATCCCGACTTTCTGATGATGCTCCTCAGCACAGCTGGCAGTGAGGAGAGCAGGGCAGGGTGAATGAGCATATGCTTCACCATCAAGTAGACTTCTTACGTGTATCTTGTTTCCCTGGGAAATAGCTGCTTTTTCTTTCAATTGGATGAGTTCTACTGTAGAAATTTCTAATAACAACCACTTCTCTCTCCTCATTGTTGCTAATCTTGACCTCCTGCCTGTTTGATATTATCTGGAGGCACTGCTGTATTCTGCAAAGATAGGATACTCTCTCCTTCACGAAAGCAGAAAACACAAACAGGAAGCCCCAGGGTAACACAATCCTCTCCACCAAAGCAAACCCACAGACTCACAATCCCCTTCCCCGTCACTGGCACCACCACTGCAAACCTCCCAGCTACTACCACCCACGTGCCCACCACTAGCACTGCTGCTTGTTTAACATCTTCTTCCTCCCCTGCTGTTCATCTTGTTTCTTTTTGATTTTATATTTGTGATGTGAATAGCTGAAGACAAATCATGTTTTATGAAGTATCTGCAACTTAGTATCTGTCGTAACAGGATCTCAGTCAGCTGGGAATTTGGATGCATGACTGCAAAATCATTATTAATAAATCAGTATTAATAAATTTGGTAGTTAAAACCAATAAAGAATTTCACACTTTGAAAAAGGTTTCGCACATTCCAGAGTCCAATTTATGGTCTTTTATTTTCAGCTTTGGATGGGAAAATGGTCTGGTGTGTCTTTATTTTCAGAGGCTTTCGAGCACTCAACATTGCCTTCTGCTACAGAAGCGTAACTGTAGAAACCAGCTGACAACACGCTGCTCTGCCTGCAGCTTTCTCCACACACTCCCCTGGGAATGGCAAGTAGGCAATCCATTTTGGTTTACTTCCTACATGGGCACAGTACATGACTCAGCAGGATTTACACTACTGCGGCCATCATATCAGTCTGATGGTAACTGATGATTCAAAAAACATCAGGCACATAAATGAAGTATGTGCTCTTTATCTGAAGACGATGCCTCAGCAACCTTTCTGGACACAGGTGTTCATGGTTTTGGTTGTCCTCCAAAATGTTAAGCCATAACACATTCATGAAAGGTTTCTTTTCCTCAGCATTCCGAAAGGTTCACAGGATGCAGGTGTCAATTTGGCTCTAGCAATATGCTGGTAGTGCTTTGCAGTTCTAAGCACATTAGAAAGGAACAACTGCAGCGGTTCTTGCTGAATTCCTGTTTTTCAGCACACAACAAATCTTTTTAAATCTCAGTCTCTCTAACATTTCTTCTTCAGCAAACTCTCTCAGCCTTTTATGTATCTAGACCTAGCAGTGGCGGATACTCAAGTTTTCGCCAAGTCAATCAATTAATATTCAAAAGAAACAGTTTTAGGTTCTTTTTCATCATGCATAGGACAACAGAACTTGTGAGAGCCACCAGATACTGTGTATAAGGAATCAATGAATCTTCTAAACAGTCATAATTCAGCATGCACTTACTAGACATTTGCTTCTTGAGCTGGTTATTTGAGATACACACTTCCAGGTTTCCTGTCTTCTGAAACACTTATGAAGTTTGGAATCAGAGGCAAACTACTGGATTAGGTATGAATCCAGATAACCAGACCTGTGTCTGTAACATCACTTCCACCACCACTTTCTAGGTGATACATTTAATTAATTTTTCAGCTGATCAGGAAGCCACGGTTGGAACAGGACACATAAACATGATAAAAGCTGTCTTTCTGCAGGCACAGTGCTGGTTGGTACACACGCCTTCCACAGCTACCACAGCAGTGAGCTGCAGAACCACATTCCTCAGCAGCGCTACTGAGGTTCCTAAGTAGCAACACTCACAAAGAGTTGTCATGATCCCAAACAGTGTCTACCTACCAGCAACAACATCTGGCTTCTCCAGGTCCAGAGGAAGCTCAAAAAAAGTAAAATAAATACTTCAGAGAGGCTGGAATGTTTGTTCCCTTTTGTAACGTAAAAAGTTGAAGACCCCGGCTCTGCACAGTGCGCTCTTCAGGCGATTTCACATTCCACTTTTAGAGTACAAATAAGGTCAAAATACCTTTCCTATTAACCACTGAAGCACTCTTCTTATGGCACTTAGCCTCAGAAGCAAATGCAAACCAAACACTCAGGGTTGGTTATTTTAGTTAAAGTATCATCAATACCTCAGGCAAGGACTGTCCTGAATTCTACACTTTGTTTAATAAACAATCATTATTTTTATCAGCTTACTGTCCTGGGAGATCAGGAACATACTACAGTGAGACCTCCCATAAAACACATGGCAAGTGCCGAGTATGTATGTTCTCAACCACGTTTAGACAAAACTGAGCTGTGCATCCAGACGAGCATCACTGCCATGATCCACACAAAGGTATGTGCACCAAATAAAAAACGGACTGGCCCCTTCTGCTAAGATGTTATTGACAGATATTCCTGAAAACTGTTTTCAACATGCAAAAGTCATGAGAAATTTTCAGTAAAATGCAACTGTGACATTCCATGTGTTTGAAACTCCCTTGCATCTGTACTGTGTGTTGCCAGATCCTTTTCATTTCAGAATGGTTTATAGATCGTCTGTCCCCCTGCCTTCCTATCAAAGGATACATCTCTTAAAAAAATACTTCTTCCATCATGAATTAAAAAGCTGGAAACTACAAACTACATTATCAAAAGTTGCCTTTCTAACTTCCTCTAATTGCCTATGCATAAATCATGTCCACCTCTACCAAAAGGGTCTAGTAAACAACTGTTACAATGGGTTTAGAAATTCATAGGTAATAAAAAATTAATTAAAACTCAGTTGGCAAGAACATTTGCTTGAAAATTGGGGTTTTCAAGTTATCTGCTTCTCTCTCTCTTCCTCCCCTTTTCCTCCAGTATCTCAGAATCATAGAATTACAAAATGGTTTGGGTAGGAAGGGACCTTAAAGGTCATCCAGTTATAACCCCCTGCCATGGGCAGGGACACCTTCCACTAGACCAGGCTGGAGGAAGCTGAAGTGCCCACTGCTGCCTCCTGCTCTGGCAGAACAGGTATGCGGTGGCCTCAGATGTCCAGGGCTGTTCCTGTGTGCACGGGGGCAGCATGCCCTCTGCTGGAAAATGTGGAATTATAACAGTTTTTTTCACAGAGCTTGAAAATAGGAGCCCATGTGATGATGGAAGTTCCCACATAGACAGCAACATGACCAGGATGCAGGGCACACTGTTTAAACACCGGGTTCCCTCTCATCTTGTTTATGGGGGATTGAATAAAAACATGTTCAAAAAGTTTTAATAACTTTAAGGTAGTTTAAATGGGAAATTAAATGAACCAGAAATACAAGAGATGTAATTCTGAGAGCAAAATCTTATTAACAGCTACTTACAGTATTGCTAGCCTTTACCTCGTTAGATAAAAGGGTCTGTCTTTTGTTTTAGATTTGATTAGTACCGGGTGTAATGACTTCTCAACGGAAGCCATAGATATTATCACTATAGAAACAACTAAACGTTGGGTTGGTTTGTTGATACACACTCCAACATGTTAAGGGTGGATATAAATAACAAAGATTCCATTATTTATAGCAGGAAGAACATTCTAAGTCAACTACCCTTGATAATAAGCCATCAAACCGTACACCCAAGGGTAGAAGCCTTGAGGGTAACTTGGCTGGTTTAACATTTTACCTGAGATTTATAGATGACAGAGACTGCTTAAGCTTAGCAGACTACAAAAATAAACAAACAGAATGAACAATGACTAATTTACATGCTTTCAAGATGAACAATTTGATTTTCTGTTCTGCTGCATGTACATAACTAAATGAATCAGTGTTTAAGGCTATTTAATAAAACAAAATTGAAATAGCCCAGAAGGAAAATGCGTTTGAAGTTTTTTTCTTTCCCCCCAAACAGGCCTCAACAAGCAGTGTGCTCATGCAGCAAAACCTCTCCTTCAAAACAAGGTTTCTACCTGACCTTATGTAATTACTACAGTAATATATATATTTATATATACTTTTACAGATATATATATAGCACTATACTATGTGATTTATAGTATAGAGAAATTATCAAAGGCACTTTTGAATTTCAGGAAAAAGAACCTTATGAAAATACTTATTATTAGTGCTTATTCTGGGTCTTAGGGCTCCAAAACTCTGAAAATACACCACACAAGATGGCACTAGATCTGATGGAATTGAAAGCCCAGGAAAAATAAACTTCTTTTTTTATGGCATCAGAGTGCCAGCTCTGTGGCAGCTCAGTGTTCAGCTCTGCTCAGCAGGGGTCTTTGGGGCTTCATGTGAGATACTACTGTTGGGCAGACATGCAAGTAGGTCATGCTATTTCAGATGAGGCTGCATCAGTGCCAAGATATGATGCGTAGTTTGCAGTTACATCTCCCTTTCTAGACACCAACATAGCTCTTCCACAAGTCCAATGCTGCTGATGCAAGTTCCATTCGTGAGCAGCTGTGTTCTTCAACCTGTTTTCTGCAGAACTGCTCCTCAGCTGTGCATCCTTCACAAAACTTTGTGTCTGCTTAGTCCCACCTGAGACCTTTGCCATTTTTGTATTGAACTGCATCTTTTTTTAAAACATCCAGAACAGATGCCTTCAAATGCATTTCCTTTGTTGGATGTTCTTCATTTTGTTATCAGGTTCAGCTCTGCCCTTCTTCCAAGCAGTACTAGTCATCAGCTAGTGAAGGCAGAAGTGTCCTACTGAAGACTGACATGAAGAAGGCGCTTCAGATACCCTGAGCTCACCAGCTGACAGATTTCATTAAAACTTCTCCATTTTTGTCCTCAATTTCCATCTTTCATCTTTGCTTCACCTGGATACAACCTTTAGCTTCTAAATGTCATCTTTCTTTGATTTGGATTCTGCCTAAGCTGAACAAGAAATGTAAATATCTCCTTAGCTCTTTGTACCTTTTATTTTTTGGCTCACGTCCTGGCATAACTCTGTAGCTGTGCTATACAAACCTCCTACAGGCAGATTTACACAAGCACACTTTGAAAAGTGTTCCTTCCATTTCACCTACTGCTGCAATTTCTTACTAGAAGGAGTTGCATGTTGTTCCTGTACAAGACAGCCAAATTTGCTGCTGCTAAATTTCTTTCCGCAGACTTTTGGACCAATTGTTTTCAATACCAAATGTATCAATATTTTTATTGGCTATTAAAATCTAGCCTCTTTCAAGGTTACCTACTATCATTATTTTCTTACATACACCCTTCCCTTTTGTTCTGCAAAATCCCCAGTATCATCTGCTGTTTCCAGTAATCTGGCTTCCAGTTCTGCATTTTGTTTAGTGTTGCTTCTATATCTGTAACTCCCTCTTCTCCTGCTACAGGAAGAGTATGGAAGGAAACTGCTCCAAGAGCCACTACCTGGTCCTGATGGCAGATAATGTGAATTCCTGATCTTCAAAGCAAGGTGGCTGCACCCCAGTGTGTCTAGTAGGCATGGTTCCTCACCTGAGCTACTTTTAATCCTTACCTTGGGAGCTGCTTAGTCCATGCTAATGCTAGTGACTGTTCTGACAGTCCAGAGATTCCAATCACATAACAACCTGCACTGTTTAATTTACCAGAAGAGTGACAGAAGTCTGCATATCCTTCTTTTCCATTTATGTAACTTCTCACTCCTCCAATTCACATTATAGGTTAAAATCAACTCATTCTGTACAGCCCTATGAAGAATCAAATGCCTCAAAAGTTAGCACTGAAACAAAGCAGGACAGCAGGTTCACAGCTCCTGGTACCAGAATGGGGCATGTCCATCCAGCCTGACTTGTGGCAAACCCAGGGCTTCAGAAAGAAATCTCTATATTAGAGTTGGAGCTACTATTTAGATAGGTCTTTGTATTAAAACATACAGACTGGATTTATATGTACTTAAGGGGATAACGATCTACTGGTAGTTAAGATTAAGCATTCCAGAAGTTTATTATCCATGCAGTTTAAAAGGGACAATATTTAAGACTAAATTTTCAGCCTTCCAACTACTGAATGGTACTAAGCCTCAATTTTCTAAATTAAACAGTAATACTATAATCACTCTTCCTCATGAAGATAATTACTAATTATAATTCAATCATCATTTGAACTTCTCTTTGAGTTAGTAAAAGGTTGGGCTTAATCTTGCACCATAAAATAGGGGTTTATATCTAAAACTGTCTATTATTTCTTGAGATGTGATTATCACACAGTCATCCAACTGAATATTATTTCTCATATAATTTCTTTAAGGTTTTTTAGTTAAGAGTTTTCAATGCATATATTTGCAGTTGTCAGGACAATGACAACACTGAATTTTTCTCTTAAAGAAGTACTATATTTAAAGATGTCACTTGGATAAAGTTCCTTTTGTAGCACACCATTCGTGCTAACTGCTTTACCTTTTTGGGGAGAAAAGGTATTGCAACCTTAAGTCTTCTTAAGCTAGAACAGAGGAAAATATAAGAAAAGTAGGGCTGTTGTGCAGAGGGGAAGAGAACACATGTTAAGGCCCTGAGGAGGATGGTGCTGTCTTGTGTACATTGAACAGCACTTTGAATACCATGACAACCATCAAGAAATTAATGTTACTTGTAATAAAACCAGTGCAGTTTTACCTATTCATATGCTTTCTCTATTTAAAAACCTTTACAAGTCCTGCTGTTCAGTTCTACTAAAACGTTAACTTTCAGAGTAAGTTAGTACAGAGGCGGTTGGTTCAGCATGACAAAGAAAGGTGAATTACCCAAGATGAATGCTCCTTCATCTGATGCTGGTTGCTGTGAGGACCATTTGCATGGCCGCGCCAAAAACAGTTTTGACAGAGCTGGTAGTTGTGGCACTGCTGGCATCTGTACCGGAAGCCCATCATGCTCTCACACCGGCAGTATGAACATTCCACAGGATGGAAGACTTAGTGGAGATGGGGAAGGAAGAGGGAAAGAAAAACAAGAAAGTAATAAGTGAACTTTAGGAAAACCTTGACCATCAACTTTCATTGGAACTTCCAAAGGTGCCCACTTCTCCCCCCCAGCCCAGGTTATTTTAACCACTAAACCAACTTGTTATTCTGGACAGGTCAAGGATTTTGAGTACAGAGCAAGTAATTTCAGTGAGATTAACCATTAACTTAATGGTTCCACCTGACAAGTTCAACAGCAGTTCCACCTGACAAGTTCAATATTTTGTCTGCAGATTTCCCCCTCCTTAGATATACTGAGCCCCAGAGGTCTCCAAAGAAGTCCAACAATACTGAGAGTACATGTGAGTGGACAGGAAAGGCAGAAAGGCAACAATTGCAAAGGTTAACTGCTGCTGAAGGAGATCCCTTTGCCCCAGAGCCAGCTGAGAGCACTTTTCACAGGAGAGACAAATTCAGAGCACCGCAATGGGCTTCTGCTCCGAATCACCTCTCAACTGAAGAACTTCCCTCATTCTTCCCCAACAGTGAGCTGCCTCTTGTACCTCTACAAATTAAACTGAAGAAATGCTGATGTACCTCTAAATCTTAACATCTTGAGAACTGGAAAATTACATAAGGTATGACCATGCAGAGTCACCATCAGAAGCAAGCTAATAAACAAATAAATAAATAAATGCTTCTTCCCTGTTCTTCTACCCATGAACAAGCAATCACATACTTGCTCCATTTAGAACAGAAATCTTCAGAACAAAATAAAGAGGAATGTGAGAATGAGGTAAAGGTGATATCTTACTGTGTGAAATGCATCTTAGAAGGTGAGGCACAGGAGACAGAATGGAAGGGTGAACGTGGAGGTGAATTACAGGAGCATATGGTTTTGCATTGCTGTGGGTCTACAGCATAAGTAATCACAGATATGTTTGTTATATACTACTGAAAGATGTAAGAGAAATAATTAGAAAGAGTCTGAAGTTTTGATTTATTATTAAAATGATGACTTAGCTGTTCTAGTTGACACTTGGTGCAATAATGCACAGGGCAATGAAGTTAACATAGAGCTACTGCATCTATGGAAAGGTCTGGCCAGTTAAACAGTGCTCAAGTGCCTGCTACCTCAAGAATGGATGCATATGCCAAAACTATGGAAAACACATGGTTAACAATCAAAGCAAAGTCAACCTGAGCATTAACCTGATCAGGAATTGCCATGGATAATTAAGCCAAGATGGTCAGGTGGACAATGCTTTATTGCAGCAACTAGAAACACTGTATAAAGTGAAGGACTAGATCGTGGTAGGGGATTTCAGTATACAAATACCCCTTGGGAATGGACTGTAGAGGAACTGGTGACTTTTTTTTTTTTTTTTTTAATAAAAAGTAGAGAAAGCAATGGAAAGGAAGACTTCCCGATTTGTATCAAATAGGAGAAAAGAAACTGGTTGAAAAAGATGATGACAAGTGACCTTAATATGACAACACAATATGTGAATTTTGGGAAGTAAAGGAGAGAAAAATGTGACTTCAATGCAGCAGATTTCAGTAAACTCATGTGACTTAGTAAGTAGGCTACAAGAAGAAACAATTCAACAGGAAGTTGGAGTTAGGAGAATTGTCAGTTCCTTAAAAAAGTCATGTTAAAGAAACAAGCATAAGATATCTCAGTGCAGAGAAAGAGCAGACTGCAGTAAAAAAACAGTATGGCTAAAATCTAAGAGCTCCTCAATAGCCTAAAATGCAGAAGAAAATCTACAGAAGTGAAAACTGGGACAAATTGTTAACGAGGGTTAAAATATTCAGAAGTAAAGTTAGAAAAACAGAATGAGAGAAAACCAGCAAGGGATTTTAAAGGGACATTACAAGAATTGTAAGTATGATCCTTAAAAAGGTATGAAATTATACCTATGTAACTACTGACTTCTCAAGTTGTTTTAGCTTGCAGAATACACTCTGGAACAAATACAAGGCAAGTTCTGTAAGCACCTGAAGAACAACAGAGAAATGAGCCACGGACGTTTGCCAAATCAGCCTAATGTTTTTCCATGACAGATCAAGTGTCCTTGAAAACAGGAAACGGCATCAAATATCATCAGCTTCTCATTTTACTTCAGTAATTTTTACTAAATTGGTCTCCCATGGTGTACTCACGACAGATGGAAATACACAGTAGATGAAAGAACTGTAACCTGGATGTGAATCTCATTGGAAAAAGACCACAGACCAGTCAACTGCCAAAATAGAAAGATCTAATGAGCAAAGGGCTTTATTCCAGGTCACACACACTGGTCAATATTTTTCATAAACACACTGAATGACCATCAAAAATGTCTGATTTGGGGCTTTTCAAAGAAGATGTGGGTTAATTAAATGTACAGGAGAAAGCAACAGAATTATCTGAATGATATCTGGTAGACATCTTCACTAGTAGTAGACTGTGAGAAGGTATCATCAAACAGGCAAGAGGTACTTACAAAATAGCAATACATTCTCCAGAGCCAGTGGCCAAACCCCAAATACTTATGGGTTTAAACTGCAATAAGAAAAAACTCATGCTAGAACATTAGGAAAAAACTTTCTCACCCTAAGAATATTTAAACACTGATCTCACCCCAGCTTCAAGTCCAAGAAGGTGTTGAAACTTTTTGATGGAGAATTTTAAGAAGCAGTGAAGCAAATCTTTCAAGAACCTTTACACACATTTGAATTTGCCTTCGGAAAAAAGATGGGTGAAGTCAGAGGTTCCTAAAGACCTTTCTTGCACAGACAGATGCCTCCCTCCACACACTCTCCCGCAATATCCTTTCTGCTTGGGGCAGGGCTGCTGTCTCCCGCCAAGCCAGAGCACTAGGTCACTACCTTAATAAAAGCCAATATACTGATATCAGCTCATCACCCATGTTCCATTTACCTCTGAGTACCATTTCATCTTGTCTCTTCTTCCCCACCTTTTCAAAATTGTCTCTTATCTCCTCTGGCTCCATGCATTTAGAAGAGATTACTATTGATGAAAAGCGGACAACAGTACTACAGTGTCCTGAACCAAACACTTGAAATTGACATCCTTGATTTAAGAAAGCAGTAACAACATTCTGATAAAACAAAATAGGAGGCAAAATAATAATGGTGAGCAGCACTCAATGTACTGCAAGAAGCATGCTCTCAAAAGGACTGGTGAAGAGAATATTGGAACAATCATTATCGGAGATTATTAGATCATGGGCAAAGTGTCTGGCCATCAAGACAGAAAACAAAGAGATACACTTTTTCATTTGTTTGTGGAATTTTTTCTTGCTTAGTTTTTGCTTTTATTTCCTTTTCTGAAAGTGACAAAGTTTAGCTATGGTTGGGATATAAATAAATGAAGTGGAACAGCATGCTTCCTCCCAGTGCCAACCTACCAGCTCCCCTTCCTGCCTTAACAGCAGGTGGTATAATCCAATGTAAATATTACATTTTTTTGTTAATTTCTGAATGCCATAAAATACGCTGTTGCAAAATGTATTTCTTTTCTCTCCTGTTCAGGTCACTTCAGGACTTTTCATCAGGGACTGTACACTTCATCAGAGGCTGTAGTGACAGGACAAGGGGGAATGGGTTTACACTTAAACAGGGGAAGTTCAGGTTAGATAAAAGGAAGAAGTTCTTTACTGTGAGGTTGGTGAGGTGCTGGAACCGGTTGTCCAAAGAAGTGGTAAATGCTCCATCCCTGGCAGTGTCAAGGCCAGGCTGGACAGAGCCTAGGGCAACATGTTCTAGTGTGAGGCATCCCTGCCCACGGCAGAGGGTTTGGAACTAGATGATCTTAAGGTCCTTTGCAACCCTAACTATTTTATGACTCTAAGACATTTAATCATTTAAAATGACCATTTAATAGGAGATACTCAATTCAGATCCACAGCAAAAATGAACCCTTGCATATGTCCCGTCACAGACTTTAAAATAAAAAAGTTTCTGCCTTGCTTTTTCCTTAGTGGGCACATCTGTAAGCAGAGCTGTGCTTTCCCTCAACATTTCTTTTCCTACCATGCATGCTAGTAATCCCAAGATCATTCCTTCTACTGTCTCAATCCTTCAAATCTGCTATTTTTACCTTCCCATAGTCAGGCCCCAACACCAAGACTCCCTTAACTTCTTTTACTGTAGGGACACAATCCCAGCTTGATCTCCCCGCCTGGTGAGCCTGCTGTGGCTTGCCACATACCTCTGTACATAAGCTGCAATGACTCCTAATCAGCACTTTTCAGCAGAGGAAATGCTGCTGACTCTGGAGCAAAAATACCACTTGCAACAGAATAAAAGTTTCTGAGGAAGCTAAAATTGTAATAACTTAGATAGCAACAACAGTGGCATGAATTACTGATGGCAACATAATTCAGCAAGCAGCTTGGGAGACAACTATAGAAGAGGCTGATAAGAATTAGAAACATAATTCCAATGTCCCAAACATTAGAAGTTATGCTATGAAGTAATCTGAATGCTAAACCTTTGTGTAACAAGACTTCTATGTGTAACACAGGATTAAATCCAGGGACTGGTTGGCAGAAGAGACGAGTGAGGAGAATCTCTTGCTGCTTGGAAGAAAGCATCAGCAACAGGGGCACTTATGCAACTGCTCCCAAGGAAGATGGCATATTATAGAGCAGCCATATCGCACAGTAAAGGCCATAGATATGCAGGATAATGCTGCCAGATAATGTAGGAATGCATGCACTAATGTGTAAGGATGATTTTATACTCAGCATCTAATAATTTCCTCCAGGTACTTTCAAGCAGAAAAAAAAGAGCAGACTATGGATTATCTCCAGATCCTTCCATCCTGTCACTTCTGTTCAAACTTTATGTTTAACCATTTCGTTCTTGCCTAAGCTCAGTGCAATTCTATCCTGACCTGTAATTCATGTGAACAATTTTCCTGTCAGTTTCTTTACCATATTTATTCCACCCTACGTGCTTTTCTTGCAGTAGAAGTTTACAAGGGTAAGAGGATGGAAGAAGAAAGCAAGAAGTCACAGCTGCCCTTCTGTTAATGCAAACTGTCACATCAGGAGGGGAAAGACACTGCAGTACCATAGTCTACTTAATATTTCAACAAGTTGACCTTCTCACCTTTTGGTAAGCTTTTCCATAAGATTTGTCTCCATGAAATTGCTCCTCTCAAAATTCTTTAAAAAAACACCCACTTTTTTGATGAGACCCCCAGTTATCAGGAAATGTCTGTAAATACATAGAGCAACTGGGGAAATTCACCTTCTCTTCTTTTGCAATAAAGAAGGCCCATTGAGCATCACAACTCCAGTCTTGCTCACTACTGAACAAATGCATATTAAATTCACAACAAGATATGCTTTGCAAGAGGATCAAGAGAAGACAATGAAACAAATGCCAAAAACCCAGCATATCAAAATCACAGCAACACTTAACCACGCATAAATGTCAGGAAACAGAGAATGGAATACAGATCATGAAAACTTAGAGACAGCCTGCTGAGCCTTGCCTGTAAACTGCTAGGCAAAACCAGCGGCACTCATAGTCTATACACCTTGAAATTACTATGAGTACATTAAATAGAAGAAGAGGTAACAGCTAGTAGAGCAGGAGTTTTGATGGATGATAGGATGATTTTACTCTGTGGGGAAAGAAACAAAAGATTGAGTTTATGACTGAAGAAAAAGAAAAGTTGGGGGTTTTTTTCTAGAATTCACATACAAAACACCATACATACATGCTGGGTGCAACTGTACAAGAAATGAAACCTTTTTTTCCACTATAAACAACAAATATTTTCAATACACTTGCATGACTTTCTGCAGGAAACCTTTTTGCTTCCCTAAACTCCACAAAACCGTTGCAGCCACTGACTCTTCCATTACTCTTTTCTCACTGTTAGTCTCCAGTTTTCCATCCCTTACTGCTCCTTAAATACTTTCCATAGGCTGTAAAGCCAGGGAATTTTAGCTAAGAAAAGGTCTGGAAGCCAGAGGAGCTCAGGATTTACCTCCCATAGCAAGCACTGAAGTGACTCGTGCTCAAATGCTACTTAAGACAGACAGTTGAATAGGAACCAAAATCTTGGGGAGTCAGCACTTGAAAACATATGTTAGAGCATCGTTCAAGTGAAGGGTTTTAAGAGTTTCAGAACAGGAACATTTAGAGAATATTGTTTCTCTGCTACTTGTTTTTTCATCTTCTGCTATCAGTGATGCTAGAACTCTGAAACTAAACTTGTTCTACATTGGTGCTGGTGATTTCATAAAGAATCAGTCCTCATTCCTTTTCCCTCCAACAAAAGTCTGGGCTTAAATGCTCTGGGACTAAGACCATTACAGTAGGAACAACAAAGGCATATGTGCTTTGTTACTTGGGAAAGGACAGTACATTTACATGCTTTGAACAGAAACCCTGCTCTGACCAGATGTTTCAAACAAGAAAATATTCCATTTACCATTTTCAACATGGGCAAGTCTGTGCATGAGAGGCAGCCACACAAGGCACTGAGGAGGTGGATCAGCCATCAATGTGTCTAAAAACATGTTTATCATGATCTTTTTCTGCAAAGAAAAGAGAAATAGAAATTATAAGAAAAAAAATATATGTACCCCAAACTACTTCAGCCTTAAAATCTTTCTATGACTCAAATTCTGTCTAGCAGAAACATTTCATATGCTAGAAAGAGACAAAAATCACAACTTCTTTGCTCAGGGATTTTCAATCTATGTTAGGCAAACAGTAACAACACAAAGAAGGTTTTAGTGTAGACATGATATAATCATACAAAAAAAAAAGACAAACAAATGAACAGAAAACTCCAAGAAATGGAGGGATGGTCAGTCTGGATTAGTTCCTCAGATGCAGCTAAGGATTCTTATTTTGAAGAGGAATACAACAAATGTGAGCGGAGGTTATTTAACAATGCAGAAGATGGTATTTCAAACATACAGACAGAATTAAAAAGTAGACACATAAAAGAGTAATTACAATGAATATTTATACAGGATGCATACAGTAAATGATTTTTTAAAATGCAAAACAAGAAAAAAAGGAGGCAAGAGGAGAACCAGACTAAGATTTTAAGCAGTGTGACTAAGAATGAAACTGAAATGAAATCATTAGGAGAGGGAAGTCAGGCATGTGAAGAGTAATATTTCCTAAGGTTTTGGATTCAAGTGAGCAAAAGAAAAGAGCTGCTGTAAATACAAGCAGATGGAGACAAAGGGTAAGAAAACCGGTGAGGAATCTTGTGGATACAAAGAAAGAACATGTCGGCTTCTGCACACAAGCAGTGAGACGTGCAAGAACCTCTCACAGGCAGGTGGCCAGCAGGTCAGGTGGTACTTTTATCTCACCTTAGCATATGGCAGTGCTAATCCAAAGAGCACCCACAATAGGGAGGGCAAGGATTGCCGGAGGAAAAGCCAGGCTGGGTTTCTAGGGGCTGTGAAATTAATTGTAGCTTTCATTTGCAATTATGATACCAAAAATGAATGGTTTTTAACTGACAGAGGGTAGATTTACATTATATATTAGGAAGAGGGCCTTCCTTTTGATGGGGGTGAGGCCCTGGCACAGGCTGCCCAGAGAAGCCGCGGCTGCCCCATCCCTGGCAGTGTTCAAGGCAAGGTTGGATGGGGCTTGGAACAACCTGGTCTAGTGGAAGGTGTCCCTGCCTGTGGCAGGGAGATGTAACTACATGAGCTTTAAGGGGCTTTCCAACTATGATTAGAGAGTGATATACGATATGGACAGTGGCAGAACCACCTAAACGTAGCAGGAGATCTTCCTTCTGCTATATACAAGAATATTCCAAAAAAAAAAAAAAACAAACAAAAAACCAACACAAACCCAAACCAAACAGCCCTCCCCACCAAAAAAAAAAAAAAAAATAAAAAAAATTCAACAGTTCCCTTTGCACAGTGTGAATTGTATGAACTGTCAAAGCCTGCGTATAGAGTGATGCAACTTCATGTAACTCAAAAGAGGGCAGTCAGGACACAGGCTTTGGGGTTTTTTCACCAATACAGGTAGGATATTTTGCAACCAATTGACCAAAAAGAATCACACAATATTATCATTGCTACATTTTGTCTGTTTGGGCAGAGGCGTCCTCACTAATGGCTGAGTTGAGAAGAAAGCAAACAGCAGTCTCCTCCTAGAAATTATGTTTCGGAGAACGAGCCTAGACAAAGCTCTTTCTTGTAGCTGGTCTAACATTTCCTACTGGGTTCAGAATCCAGCCATGGAACAACCACAAAATATCACTCAGCCACCATCCGTGATGCAACAACAATTAAATAATCTGCCAGCAGGTCCCAAACTCCAAGAACATAAATGGAAAATTAGTAAATGTGAAGGCACATCAGGCATGAGGGTCAAATGCTCCCCAGGAGAACAAACACAATTCTGCATATATAATCTCTGTGACCACCTGCTGACTCTACTCCATTTTAATAACTGTTTTTACCAATTGCTGTTAGCATACCTACTTGTCTTAATAGCTCTGCAGCCTCAGATCTTCCTGTCGGTGGGCGCAGAGACAGGTTATACCAATGCTATTCTTGTATTTAGAAGAACACCATAGGCTTGCTTCAATAGCAAAAAAATCAGCCAGTTTTATTGTTACACTGCCAACACACTTGCTCCAACAAGATGTTGATGCATACATTTCCCCACAAAATGCATGTGGGGAAATGTGGCACAAAACCACATCCCCTCAGCCTGCATAAAGATACATGATTTATAACTCTACAGCAATCAAAACAAGTTATACTGCTCTAAGGAGCTGTGTATTAGACCTCACCTGTATCTCTAACCATTCTGTGTCTTGTGCTCTATCAGAGTATGCTTATGTCATTCTTCATACACAAAACCATCCTGTCCTTAATATATCCTTATTACTCACTTTAGCAACTGTACATCGTTCTGACACTGTTAAGTTTGTGATCTATCTAGTTTAACTATCAACCATGCTATTGGCAAAGCCTAAGTCAGCTAATACTTCAGCAAAGCTTTTGTGTAAGGCATGCACAAACCAGTGCCTACTCAGGTCTGCTTCTATAGCTTGTGCTGCTGAGTTTCAATAGAATGACGTGCAGTTGGATCGTACAGCAGTCAAGCGCCTGGCTCCCGAGTCTCGGAAGTGACTGTCTCAGCTCAGTAGGAACACTGCAATTAAACTGCTCTGTAAATGAGATGTAAAGTGGACACACCTCTGTAACAACAGGACAGGCTGTACCATTAACACAGAAGGATTTTGACTAAGGCAGGGAATGTCATGGTGATACAACATCTCTGACAAATACAGGGGCTGTGGCCAAGTGAAAAAGTCTTAAGAAAAATATGACATGGTATCTTACATCTGTGGAATCCTCCACTCGACCTAGAATAGCAAACTATTACTGGAAGCTCTTTATACATCTGGAAGCCATCACAAAGAATGCAGCTCTTGCCAAAAGCATCCCAATAAACTCCATTTTGTGTGGGCAGCAAGTTGGAATTATTCCCTCTTTGACTCAAGAAACGAAACAGCTTGTAGGGTATAAAATCACCAACACTTCTTTGCCTATCTCTCCTTTCACCTGTCAGACTGCAGCAAACTATTAGGCTTTGGCACATGGAAAATGTGTCTCCCGGAACCAAGACCTCCATGGGTAGCCAGGCGCCACAGCTGGCCAGTAAGGGTTTGCCTCCTGGTAGCTTAAGTAACACTAGGGAATATTCCTGGCACTGAAACTCAAATTATGCATGTTTTCATGTTATTAACCCTGTGCCTAGTTTAACTACTCACTCTCTCAAATGATTCCAGTACCCAGATCAGGTGTTATTATCAGCTAGGAATCATTTTTAATAGACAGTTTCCATGTAACCACCCTGCTTGAGGGAATAAGAGAATTTAGTAACATGGATGTGGTTAGACAATTCCAGTTGGCCTTAGCACCCCAAGACAGCTCAAGGCAGTGTTTAGTTAACTACTGCAAATGTAGCTTACGTGTTTGTCATGTACATGCTGAAGCCTGAAACCCCACAGCTTTACCAATGCCATCTGGAGCAAAATCACAGGTTGTAAAAGGAGAATATCACAGAAGTACCTCTGGGAAGCTTGTTTTCAGATCTGGGAGGCATAAAAAAATGGGAATAATTCTAAACCAGATTATCCATCTACTTCCCAGGACCCATTTCAAAGTTTTCCAATAAATGAAAGAACCATCTTGGGATACCCTGTGTATCGGGATTAATTAAAAAAATATTACCACTCTCTACAAACCTGGCCTTACATGAGAGATTTTGTTTTTCTGAATAAAATTAGAGCAAAGGAATTTCTAAAAGTAAATCAATATGAAGAATTAGTTATTGTTCATGGGAGCCAAAGCCAGAGTGCTAAGACATGCTGTAGGCAAGCCACATGCAAATCAGAATCATGTAACTGTTTAGGCTGGAAAAGACCTTTAAAATCATCAAGCCCAGCCACCAACCCAGCACTGCCAAGCCCACCACTAAACCATGCCCATAAGTGCCACATCTATACATTTGTTAAATCCCTCCAGGGACTGCACCACTTCCCTGTGCAGCCTGTTCCAATGCTTGGCAAACCTTTTGGGGCAGAAATTTTTCCTAATATCCGAACTAAACCCTCACCTTGCTACGACCTCCTTTCAGGCAGAGAGCAATAAGGTCTCCCCTGAGACTCCTCTTCTCCAGGCTGAACAACTCCAGTTCCCTCAGCTACTTCTCACACGACCTGTGCTCCAGACCCTTCACCAGCTTTGTTGCCCTTCTCTAGCACCTCAATGTCTTTCTTGTAGTGAGGGGCCCACAACTGAATACAGGATTCAAGGTGCAGCCTCACCAGTGCCGAGTAGAGGGGGATGATCCCTGGCCCTCCTTGGCCACACTATTGCTGACACAAGTCAGGATGCTCTTGGCCTTCTTGGCCACCTGGGCACACTGCTGGCTCAGATTCAAGGGCAGTTACTATACCTCACTTGGCTACACTAGTGAGATTTGCATTAACTATCTTAGAAATCTCAGCCAACTGTCAAAGTCTAGGGAGCTACACCAGCCCTTCTATAGGGGTAAGAAATGTCACTTGCAGAATCCAGGCTTCTGAACAAAACAAAACCCCATCCCGTTTCCTTTTGCAGACATGGACAGGCCGTGTGGGGCTTAGAATCCAATGTCTGACTTCTATAGCCACATAGTGAGGCCGAGCCTCTACATTCAAAAGCAGTGTCACTTGTGTGAAATGTGATTTGATCAGATCAGAAAGGGTGGCATATCCATGCAAACAAGTATGGCCCACAAATGTATCAGCCACTATGGAAACAGAAATAAATATTTATTAATTACACTATTGGTAAACCAAAATTCTCTCCTAACTAACTCCCAGCCCTCATCATTTCCTAAATCAAAGGCTCTTTCCTACTGTGTTGTGTTTCAAATATTCTAATTGCTAATTAAGTTTAACAAAAATTACTATAAACTCTAAATCTAAATACTTCAGAAATACTTCTTCCGGAACATAATCATGACCAGAATCTAAACATTTAATTTTAAGCCTACGATTATCTAGGTTCATGCTTACAGTTGATTTAAGGATTATTTACACTATTTCAAATTAGAAACAAATCCTTGGAATGATTAAATTGCAATAAATGCATAAAGAAATAAAAAGCTCTTTAAGATCACTATTACAACATCTACTCCAAACATCAGCTGCAATGGAAATATTTTGGAAAAAACAGCTATACCAATCAGCATAATGGTAAAACTGATTTAAAAATAAACTATGTGCACACCATGTATTTATGTTGTACAGGGCCAACCACATAGCAAGTGATTTGTTGAAACGAACACTTTTAAAACACTAAGAAAGCTTACTAAATAATCACAGGTAAACAGTAAAAACGCTGTGTTTGTTTTAGAAAAGAAAGAGATCATCCTTGCTGTTCCGATGGGGAACTGAAGTGTCCCTTCAAGGAGGCGGAACAACCAAAATTATGCAAAATCATTTAGTTGCCTAAGACTCAGGCATCCTATTTTTAATTACTCAGACTATCTTAAAACTGCTCAGGTAATATAGCACTTATTACTACCCCTCTCTCCAAACCGCCCATCCAAACCATGACCCACCCAGGCTTAACACGTGATACAGAAATCCTGGGTGGTTAATGCTTACTTGTTGTGGGAAACAGGTCCGAACAGAATGCTCTGTGTATCCAAAAGAAGGCCCCTCAAAGACAGCGGTTGGAAGTTTTAGAACTTCTTTCAAAAACTGATCAAACTTTGTAAATATCATTAGTCCATTTGAGTCTGATATTTGAGAGAAAATATCTGTAAGAAAATATAATAAAACCCTACAGTAAATACATGTTTACTACAGGAAAAAATAATTATTTCAATCCATTTAAGCCCCAAGAGATTTCTTTTTGGTTTCTTCTGAACATAATTACTTATAAATTTCATCTTGATAGAGAATTTCATAAATGAACATATTTGAACATGCTATGATAGAACTCTCTCTGTTTCCTCCATCCCATCTCACCCAGTTTGAGGTAAGATTCTGCCAGTTCATTAAGGGGAAGGGGAAGCGAGGAGGCAGTATAAAAGTTACAGAACACGCCATCTTCAAGCTTACACCTTCAAAATAAACCTAAAAATCTTCTGAGAGGTCTCACAGAATTAAAAGAAGTTGTAAGAATCACAAAGTCCAAACCAGCAAAGCCCATGGTAAGCTGGGTGCATGCCTCTGCCAGGCTGAGTTCCAGTGCCGCATCGTTGGAGGAGAGTGTGAGACAGACGTGCTGAGAACTGGGGTGCCCTGACCTCTATCCCTGGCTGAGACTCCCCAGCCAGGCAGCTGAGCTGGGGGAGAGAAGAAATTGAGCTGAGTTTTGTACCAGAGAAACTGCACACACTGGAGAGCTAGATTATGAACTTCTGTCCTTACACAAGAATTATGCTGAAATTAAGAATTAAACTGAAAGAGGGTAGATTTAAATTAGATATTAGAAAGTTCTTCACTGCAAGGGTGGTGAGGCACTGGCACAGGTTGCCCAGAGAAGCTGTGGCTGCCCCATCCCTGGCAGTGTTCAAGGCCAGGT
>JANHGB010006022.1:7819-19433 GCA_026283785.1 Coracopsis vasa
CAAGGCCAGGTTGGACACAGGGGCTTGGAGCACCCTGCTCCAGTGGAAGGTGTCCCTGCCTGTGGCAGGGGTTGGAGCTGGGTGAGCTTTCAGCTCCCTTCAACCCAAACCATTCTGTGATATGATGTGAGTTGTAGCAGAGAGGTAAGCAGCTATCAAGGTTTTCTAATAGCTTGCAGACGGATGGTGGCTGTCAGCTGGGTCCTGGAGCTGTTTGTTCAAGCTGCCCGTAGTGGAGACACAGCGTGGCCTCATGGCCCATGGAAGCAGATGGTGAGAAGCCTGGTTGCAGGAGCCCGAAGGCAAGACCAAGCAGCCATCTGGGCCTTGTGCAGCAGAGAGATGAAGAACGGGTTTCTGAGCAGTAGATGTCCTTGGTTGGTTACAGTAGTGGGTTGTCAAGTGTAGTTCATGTTTGAATCTTCCAGTCTTGACCCAGGGTATTTCACTCCTGGTGAAACAGGAATAAAACCAGACCACCTTGGGAAAGGGGGGTTTCAGATTCCTTTGCCTCCTCCTGCTGCTGCTGCCCTCAGGAGTTCAGGACTAACTTTGCTGGGGGAATGTTGAGGCCTTCCAACTGGGACCCATCTTGGAGGGGTTTAGGGAGCACCTTTTGAGTTTGGGTACTGCACTACTTCAAGCAAACACTTGTTTTGTTCCTTTGGGCTTTCAGCAACTCTGAATTCAGCTCTCCCTGAATGTATTGTGGTTTGTGCCTGAGGCAGTATTCTTGAAGCCAAAGTGCATAGGAGATCCATATCCTGTTATGTAGAAGACGTTTGTTCATAGATCCTTCTCTATCCAGGGATAAAGGCATTCACCCTATTTGATACCTTCACTTGAATATTGCATTTTGACAAACCACTTGGAAATGGGCCAGAGCTCAAGAATTCCTTGTCAAAATGATGCATAACAACTCGAATTAGAAAGGGTCAGTACCTGCTTGAGGATGAAAGGAGAACACTTAAATGTGTCTTTCATGGCTCAGCCATCTAATGTGATTGCAATGTCAGGAATATCTCTTTCATTCCAGAATTATCCCATTTGTCCGTCCCGTGCGCTACGAAGACGTGCAACAGAAAGTGAAAACAGCCTTTGGGCAACCACTGGACCTGCACTACATGAACAACGAGGTACAGAGCGTTGGTATCAGTGCTCAGAGCATGTATCACCCTCTCTGGATCACACCTCCTTTTCCCATCCCAAATTCTTTAGCCTTAAATTTAACTTTCAGCTCTTCCTTCTAATACCAACCATAATGGAGCCAGTGCTCTGGAGGGAAGCCTGCTGATATTGACAGCGCATCACGCTAGTGTCTGTGTTGTATGAGCATCATCATTTTGCTTCCTTCTACTGTATTTCTTGGGAGACTCTCTGTGGGAAGTAAACCCAAGGTATTTGAAGTAGTTTGACTGTTGAAGGCAGCTATTGCAGGCCAATACAGGTACAGTCTGAGGACTGCAGGCAGTCCCAGAGTCATTTCTTCAGCTGCCAATAGCAGAGGCAGTATTTTGTGGTGCTTGCCTCCCGACCAGCCTTTTGTAACACACTTGCCTCCTGCTGGCTGCAGCACTTGCTGCTTATTGCCCAGCTATTAGAGGAGCAAGGGGTGTTAGAGAGCAGGGGGCCTCCTTGGTATGAGGTAATGGGGGGGTGGGCACTGTCATTGGGAAAAGAAAGTGCCATGGGGACTAGCGTTTGTCTCCGAGGAGCTGGGTAGTCCCTGTTAATCATCTAAAGTGTTTTGTTGGCTTTCTCACTCTGGACACCCAGGCTTTTCCTTGTTTCTTATTGTTGTGGTGGTGCCCTCCCACTGAGCAAGAGGCAAAACCCCATTCACCAGTAGGAGCTGGACAAAAAGGAAAGGGGTTCTTCAGTGTTAACAACGTTCACATTGCGAGATGTGAGTGGGCTGTAGAACAGAATAGAGGGTGTCTGAGAATAATTCCATGGGGTCTGAAGAAGTTTTAAATCCTTCTTTGGTACCCTCTTTAAAAGTCTTCATCTTCACACCAGTCACTATCTGAAACCCAGTTCTCACTTGATCCTTAGGTCTGGATTTGTAAGTATTGGGAGACAATGTTCTCTTGCTTGTTCTTTGCAGACAGTAAATTGAAGTAGCAGTTAATATTGGTGTGGATGGTCAGTTCCTCTAAGGAATGGGTCAGCCACTTCTCTGGCATGGAGTAAAAACCTTGCTGAAAAGGACAGGAAGAAGACCTTTCATTGTAATGGAATAACTGAGCCATCAGAATGCTACCTTATAGTCTGATTTTTTCCCAATGTCTATTTAAATACCTGTTGTAGGTTTATTTTTCCTGTCTTTTCTAATGACTTTTTCCCTGTTCTTTATTTTGCAGCTCTCTATTCCTTTGAAAAACCAAGATGACCTGGATAAAGCAGTAGATCTCTTAGACCGAAGCTCTAATGTGAAAAGCCTTAGAATATTATTGCTGTCTCCGGACAGAAACCATGTAGGTAACAACTTCTGTGGCTGCAGCAAAATGAAGGGGGTTTTCTTACCTTTAAGTCTCTGAAGCTTGATGGTAGCAGCCAGTAACTGTATTCAGAACACACTTCATCAGTTTGCTCTGCAGATAACTTATTTTACTTTTGATTAATAGCCCAGTGTTGGAAGTGTATGTAATGATCATGCCTTTCAGGAAGCACAGGTTGTCCTTGCAGACAAGCTATTAGCACTTGTTCCTGGGTGAGAAGCCTGAGGGCAGCTCCCAGTGGTTTTTCAGTTCTGTAGCCTTGAATCCAGCCTTACTCCCTAGAAACTAAGTTGCTTTTAGCTAATAAGGGTGGATTCACACTTAAGATGAATTTGGTTGTGTCTCGGTTCACTTTCTGATACCACAGGTGACTGTGGCAGTGAGTGTCAATGGAGTTTGTTCTTTTCAGCAGGAGAGATGATGACATGAGAAGTAAGCCTTTAAGTCAAGCTCCCAAAGGTGCCTGTTTTGGACAATGAACTGAATCACAGTCTGAAGAGGGCAAAAAGAGTCTGAACTTCCCTTTATTCCTGACCTGTTCCTGCAGAACTTTGTTCACTCAGCCAGTGCCTGGGTTTCAGTTAAGGTCAGACAGCTTTTCAAGCCAAAGACCTTGAGAGCTTAAATGCTTTAGCTGCAAATTACCAAATTCTCTTGAAGAGACTTGAAAGCTCTGTTGGTAGCAGCTTGTTCATGTTGAGTGTTCATCCCTGTTCAAGTTCTGCACCTGTAATCCTTGGAACTGTCAGGAGAACTTAAATATACTTCTCACTATTTGATAGTCCATGTTAATAGAAATACAAAGACCTTGAGGAGTGTTAACAGCCCTTTCCCAAATGACTGGATGCCAAAAGCTGGAAAGGTGTAGGAGGGGATGATGATGTTCCTTGTCCTATGTCCTTTCCCTTAGCATTTGTTTCTGGCTGTTCTGAAGACAATACTTGGCAAGAAGGCCCTTGGTCTGACCTAGCATAGTCAGACTTTGTCCTGTGTTGTCAGGAAATGATCTGTAAAAGGTGGCCTCAATTTTTGCTATAACACAGTGAAGCAACCCCCTTTTACAGCCCTCTTCTAATGTGACTGCAAACCAGATGCTAAATGATAATATCTCAACTTTACATAAGCCACTCAGTAAACCTCATCCCTGCCCCAGCCAGGAGCCAGCACTGTGGTGCTGTCCTTTTATTAGCTGTTTTTTCCTCTTTTGCTCAAAGCAGAAGCAAACAGCAAAGTCTTCAGTAAGTGCCACTATTTCCCCCTTCTCCTCCAGCTTCCTCTGCAGCTCTTGACAGGAGAGCCCTACATGTGATAAAGCAAAAGCCCACACGTCTGAAGGAGGTTTCTTGGCTGCATGATCTCATCCCACTGAGGGAGCGGGAAGCATTATTTTTCCTGCAGTACAGGATGCAGATTTTGTTTTGGTTGTGCTCTTTTTTGTGCTGGGGATGGAAAGGTAATGCCATGACTTTGACACAAATAGTATCTAAACCAGATGAACTCTACAGCAGTTGCTGTGTGCCAGCTACTGTGTTGGTGAATAGCATTTATATTCATCTGCCTTGTGCCTGTTTCTGTGGCTCACTTGGGCTTGCTTTTATCAAGCAACCCACTTCTGTTGGTCCTTTCTTTCTTTTCTCTAATGGGAAGAGCTGGTTAACAGTACTACAGTTAACCTGTCCACATGAGTGGTGGCCCCTCTGCATCCTTTATTCAGCTCCCATGATTCTATTCATGGTAGAGTTTATGTCATTTAAACCAGGCTCCCTCCTTACCCTGTGCAAGGAGAAGCTGGTGTCCTGGTCTCTGTTAAGAGCTGCTGTTTCCCTGTATCACACAGAGGTGTTGCCTGCCTGAAGCTGCAGCCTCAATAGTTCCAAGTGGGCATCCTCTGAAGTCTGTAATTGCTTTGCAGTTACTTGTGGTACAAGGAAGGCAACACTTCTTGGGCAGCATCCTACTTCCATCAATTGCAAACCCATCCTGCAGTTCCTCTCCCTACCAAGCATGCTGGAGTTACCCCTTCTGTCTTCTGAAACAAACCAAGGAGAGTTCCTTTAACATGTCTCCTTTCATTCCTTTTTCTGCTTTGAAGGAGGTGAAGGCACCATGGAAAAAACCATCCTTAATGATGTTATGTCTAAGGAAGGCTGACTAAAACCAGCACAGGCAGCATTCATCTTGGCATCTCCGAACTTGTTCTGCTCTTGAACTCTGTAGAGTTTCTTTCCACTGAGAGCATCTGAATTGTCAGTTCACTTTGTAAAGGTTGTGGGGAGTCAGGTTAGCATCTGACTGCTTCTGAAAGTGTGCAGGGTTCAGAACTTACCTCTGCTGGCCAAGGTGGCTGATAGAAACTGATGGTTCTTCCATGGTCTGGTCTCTGGGGGTATTAGGAGCCCCTTCTGGGCTTCACAGGCGGAAGACAAACACGGAGGCCTGTCAATCCTGCATTGGATTTGGGGCTGTCTTACAGAACATTGGATTTGACTCCTGTCTTACAGAACTGTAAAGCTTGCTCTATTGCTGCCTTTATTATTTGTGTTCTGGGAAGTTAATAGGATTGCAGGCTCTGGAACTGTTTCTCAGCTACTGTCCTGCTGCTCAACAGAATGAGAGTTTTGAAACTGTGGCCAGGCTGCTCCTGTGGCTCATTTCATTTTCTTCTACCCAACAGACCAGTTCTTCGCCCCATTCTGGACTGCCCAAACAAGTCAGGATTAAAACCTCCCAATCTGTGGGGGATGTGAGCACACCCTATCAGCAGCCAGAACCCAGAAGCAGGCATCTGTCTGTCAGTGAGTATTCCTGCCACTTTTCCTTCGTGAAGCATGTCTTTTGGGTACAAGGATTTATGGAATAGCATTTAGGAAAGCCATAAGGAACTGAAAGGTTATTCCAGGACAAAGCAGTTCATTTTCAAAAGCTCTTAATATGTTTACAAGAGAATGTTTCAAAGTTCCTTACTAAGTTGTTGAACAGCTGAGTTGCTGCTAAAGGGGATGTCCTAAAGCCAGATTCATTGAGGTTAGACGTTTGGAAAGCTTATGCAAGTCCATTAAGCTTCTTATTTAGATTGGCAATCCCAGTTCATGAAACCTAGATTTGATTTGGGGTTTGTTTTCATGTTGGGTTTTGGAATCTCTCCTCACTCCTGTAATGAAGGATTTTAGCAGCAGCAGCACAGGAATTGTCACTGCATGTCCAACGTACTGCATTCCCTACCCCTTCATTCTCATCATTACCAGGTGAGTAGAGCACAAGGCTCATATCATAGGTGCACAAAAGGTAATGAGAAAAGTGGGAGTAATCTGTACCTTTATCTCATTTCGTTTCTGTTCCTGATGACTTAGTGGTCAGTGGAAGGTCCATGTAAGACTCCTCTGATTTTTATGCCTTCCATCTCTCTGGATTTGTCCAAGTTGTCCCAGTTTGTGTTACAACCTCCTGGATAACTCTACAGTCCTATTCAAATCCGTGGCTGAAGGCTGCTCAAAGCAGCATTGAAACAATGCAGTGCAATCTTAATGACAAGTAATAAATCCAGTTCAGCTAGGACGGACAATCTCCACAGTGGGGGGTCTAAACTGGAGGCAGATCCACACAAAAGTAATTGGGAGAGTAAGTTCACTTAGAGAAGGACTGGAGAACTGGACCAGTAGTTCCAGCAAACCTGCTTGTACCCTGCCTAGAGTCTGCTGTGCAGTTTGCTTTCATGAAGTAGCAAAGAAAGTGCTGAAAGCTTGTGGAGTACGTGACTGAAACTGGGACAAAAAGAGTTTCCCCATCCTTTCTAGTTGGAAGCTGATCATGAAAGGAGCAACATTCCTTGCTCCTGGGAAGAAGGCAGAGTCTCCACGCACTGGAAATGTGTCTGACACCACATTTCTTTTTGCACAGACAAATTCAATGCCAGAAATATTCTATTAACAAAAAAAAAAGTCTCCTTTATTGGCATTCTGAAGTATCCAAATAATGATGCCAAAGCTAACAGACTGCACCGAGTGCCTGTCATGGGTAAACTGTATAGTAATAAGAGGCCCCTTCTGGATTCCAGTTGTACAGACTCTTTCCTCTTATCCCAGCTTATGGATGCTTCCTGATTATTACCCTGTCACTCACCACTCAGGGAAGCATTGGTTTTCTTTGCTGAACATGTCAAAGTACCAGACTCTTACATTATTAAGAGCTCCAGTTGTGTCAGAGGTCTGATAGTAATTCGGCAGTAGCTCAGTCTTCCTTCTCTTTTCCTGTCTTTGATTGGGAAGAGGATTGTGCTCCTGGTCTGTAGTCTTTCAGGCATGGAGACTTTTCCTATTTGCTACCACAACAGAAGTCAAAAGCAGCATTCAACAGCAGTTGTCTGCAAGATGTATCTGTAGTTCCTGTCTTCTAAAGTGGATGGGCCTCAAGCCTGCAGTCACCGAGGCAGAGGGTTGGAAGTAAAGATAACTTTTAGTTTAAAGCATGACAAAAAAAGGCAAAAAGCTGCTCAGAATTCTGGCAGCACTTGTGTTTTTTCCACTCACTTCCTTTGATATACACTGATTTAGTGCCGACTTCCTTTTCCTGCCCAGTGGTGGTGGCCTTTCCACAATAGCAGCTGGGCCAGTGCCAGCAGGACTCGGGCTCCCTTTGGCCAGCCATGCCATTGGATCGGAAGGAGTGAAAGTGTGCTCCCAGCCTCAGTGCAGCCCCAAAGCACACTCTCTTGTTTATCTCCACACCAGTTGGCCTCTAACATCACGTGAGCCCTGCAGAGCCACTTGGTAGCTTTAAGCAATAGGTTATTTTGGAGCTCACCCCCACCCCATGCACTCTAAGCCAGCATTGAGTTGTTGAGTCCCTTTTCCCTGCTGCAGTCCTCCATAAGATGTGTCCCTGCTTTGCAGTGAGCTTCTGCTGATGTTTGCCTTCACTCTATTACAATAACTGCTGTAGAAAATATTTTCCTTGGGAGAGGATTTGCTGATCTTTACCCATCTTTCATAGCACCTGAGTACACAGAGATAATGAAAGACAGCGTGGTAAAGAGCATAGATCTTAAAACTGATCTTCATGGGTGACCTTGAGTAGATTGGCTGAAGCACAGCGTATCTTGCAGCTCCTGGGGTGACTTGGTGGGAGCTGCAGGTGGATGGCTCGCTGCAAAGAGGGGGTTTGTATTTTCCTCTTTCGAAAGTGTCATCAGCTTTGAGATCTGCAAGGGAAAAACATAAATCCAGGGAGTAAAGTTTCTCTCAGTAGGTAGCACAACAGCAACTCTTTAGGTAGGACTGTGCACAGAGGAGTACAATGGTTTTCTCCCCTTGGGCCCCTAAACATCCTCTCTGCCCATGTAGTGACCTGATGTAAGTAACAGACACTGCAGAATTGACCAAAGTAGTTATACAGTTTTGGTTTTACACAGTAACACAGGCATCTGGGGGTTCTTTACAAAGGTAACCGTGCTCCCATGGGGTCCTGCAATTGCTCAGTGTGCATGTGAGCTCAGCTCATTATGACCAGCAGGAATAGTGCTGTCGCTCAGGGTAAGTGGTACCAGTTAAAGCGAACTTAAGGCAGAAGATTGGTTGCTCTGACATTTGTTTTGTTAAGTGGAGATTAGCAATGAGATTCATGCCCAAAAGCCAGGGATTCCTGGAGTCCTCTTCCCCCCTTAGATACTGAAACTGTCCTCAGAAGGTTGAGCAGGATTGGTAAGAAATAGGTGACTGCTGTGTTAGGAGCCTCAGTAATACCATGTAGTGTCTCAAATGACAGTGCAGGTGCTTGTGGAGCTATCTTCTTTCTGCCATGGCACCTCCTGGTTCTATTTCTATCCAGACTGTAGTGTTAAGGTTCACCCCAGAGTTGCTGTGATCATAGAGGTCTCGTGTTAGAGGTGAGGCTTTGGATTCTGTGCACATGCACAAGCATTCATACCCAAACTGTGCTTCTTTCTGGCCCAGGTTCCCAGAACACAGGCCGAAGTTCACCACCTCCTGGGTACGTTCCAGAGAGGCAGCAGCGCATTGCTCGGCAGGGTTCCTACACCAGCATAAACAGTGAAGGAGAATTCATCCCAGAAACCAGTGAACAGTGTGTAAGTATGAGCATTAGGGGGGAAAAAACTAAGTCCAGCAGTTAAGGGACTCTCTGGGCCCTCTCACTTCATAATATTCACTAGATGTAGTTGCATTAGCACCTAGTATAACTGCTCTGTTCATTTAAACTATGCTTCAGACTCGTTTGTAGATAGAGGTACAGGTTCAAAGCCTTTGTTGCAGTGCCAGGAGTTGCCTTGTGAATCAGGCATTGTCTGTCCAGCTCTGAATGAGCAGTTTTGGTGGGTGTCACACATGTGCACTCAGGTTTGTGTGATCCTCCTGCATTTGAAACTGCTTTCTCTATTCAAAGAGTAGGAAGTAAGGCTAAAGGGCGATGTGCAGGTGGAGGCAGCAATGCAGCAGCAGCAGGGACTCTGTTCCTGAAGTCAGCTGGGATCAAAACACAGCCCAAGGCTGACTTAACTTCGACACCTAAAGCAATGTCTCAAATCTGATACGTCCTTAATTTCTGTGAGAGGATAAATGTAGATTCTAAATAACTTTAGACTCCCCTCTTTATCTGGGCATCTCTAAGCAAGCAGTAGTGGACTCTGATCCTCCTGCACAGCCTCTTAGGCATTGGATTGAACTGATGTTGCCATGTGATTTCTTCTGTGTTGCAGATGCTGGACCCTTTAAGCAGTGCTGAAAACTCAGTATCAGGAAGCTGCCAGTCCTTGGACAGGTCAGCAGACAGGTACAAATGTACAAGCTGTTAGGAACTTATGTGCTGAAATGGAAATGCCAGTGGTACTTCTGCTAAAGTCTGTTTTCCAGCTGATATATTTGCTTGGAGGGGAATAGGAACTTATTTCCTACCTATACCCCAATATACTCCTTGAAGAGAACAAATTGTGTCATAAGACTGGTTTATTGTCTGGCAAAACCAGACACCAACCAACTGGTGCTTCAGTAGCTGTGTGTTACAGATACAGAGTTCTGAAGCATGCCTGCATCTGGCTGCAGCATCTTTAAACCTCCTTTAGACAAGGCTCTACTTGCTCATTTAAAAAGAGAAAAGAAACAACTATTCTAAGGTTACAGAAATACACCATTACAGTAGATCTCTGTGTCCTGCGAGGTAGAATATTAATACCAAAGGTAAAGAAAGGAGCTCTTCCTTGGATGAAGAGTTTGTCGTAGTCTGATGCTCTAGATCTTTTTCTTCCCTTTCTTTGCTGTTGATGTTTGAGGTGTTATGGGCAGTTGTAGGTCCTGTTAACTTGAATAGCAACTGTGGCTTCCCAGCACCTGTAACATTGGCCTTCAGCATGTTTGTAAGGTTCCTCCAAGCTGATTCCTGTGTAGGCTTTTTTGTCAGGCACTGGAGGTTTGGGTTTGTAGCTCTTCACTTCCTCCAGTTTATGGAGTCACAAGGAAGCACTTACAGTTAACCTGGGAATATGCACACATTCATTTGGGGAGGGCATTGCTAATCTGTTACCTGTCCTTCTCTCCCCTTTCTCTGCCCTGAGTGGAGGAGTGTGGAATGGGGAAAGCCTTCCTGGCTGGTTGTTATAGGAGTGGGCATCAGCTGAGGAAGCTGCTGTTCTTTGTGTAGGAGGAAGAGTCTCACTTGGGAGTCTGAAAGCTGTATCTGGCTTACTCCATTTCCACTAGTTAACAAAAATAGAAGTGAAATAACATGGCTTTGGCAATGATGGAGTTTGTGTGATCTCTTAAAAGATGGTAAATACCTTCTGCCAAACAAGGGGCCAAATTTAGGATTGCTTGAAGAGTCCTGCTTGCTGCAGAGAAATGGGAGGGTTATAAGCAGTGTCTACCATCAGCTGCCGGTAGAGAGGAAAGTGCACTGAGGTTTTCATGAGAGGAACTCACCCTCATGGTAAATCACTGGGGACAGTAGTCCCCATTCTGTACTGCCCTGTGAGCAATGGGAGGATGATACCTTGTTCTGCTCCTCCTCTTAGCCGTGCTTTTAACCTTCCACATCATGTGTCTAAAGGAAGCACTTGCTCTTATACCGCAGACTGGGGAGCAGCTGAATAAATGGCACAAACTGAACAGAAATAGCTGTCCATGGTGGGAAGTAGTCTGGTTGTCTGGGGCTAAGCCTGGCTTAGCTCTGCAGGTGTAGTGTGCAGTCATTGCAAGGACATGGATTTGCAGCTCACTGTTACTGGTGTGCAGATATATTAGCTTGCATTTAAAGTCCATGGAGGTTTTACTCCAGTGGATTGTAAAACTTACTCTTGCTTTCTTTCTTCAATAGTCCTTCTTTTCGGAAGTCACGGATGTCCAGGGCACAAAGCTTTCCTGATAATAGACAGGAGTTCTCAGGTATGTCAGTGTCCAGTGTAAAGATCCAGACATGCTGGCTCTCCTCCATGCTTCCTGGGGTTGTATAAACAGAAGAATTGGGGATATGTTGATTGCAAAGTTGTGAAGTTTCTTTCCTCCTCCTAAAAGGATCCTGCTCTTACAGCAGGATTGTGTCATTAGAACATAGACTTTATGAAGGAGCCTCACTCCTCTCTTTACATCTCCTTCCAGACCGTGAGAATCAGATCTATGACAAAGCAGGGAAAGGTGGGACCTACCCCCGGCGCTACAACGTCTCCATGCAGCACAAAGACTACAACGATGGTGAGTTGTTTCCAGACCTTCAGTTCCAGGATTGAACAAGAAGGTGAGGCAATGGCAACCTCTAGGGGCAAGTGAAACTCCTAGTTGAGGAGTCTGGAAGTGCCCTGGTCCTTGCAGTTAGTGCTAGAGTTAATGCTGCCATGCATGATGCCATGTCTTCATAGCAAGCCACAATGCCTGTTTGTAGTTCTTTGCTTAGTTTGTCCTCCTGGGGGTATCCAGGCTGACCAGTGAGGGTTGAGCAATGGACATAGTAATATGAGCCTTGGACATATATAGTGGGTTCCTACCTCAGGGGTTCATTTTGCTTTGCTAATTCACAATGCACACTTGCTTCAGGGTCTCTCAAATATACCAGTGACTTAAAGAATCACATCCCTGCTCGTCAGATGGCTTCATGCAAATGAATTTCTCAACCAA
>JANHGB010006026.1:0-13525 GCA_026283785.1 Coracopsis vasa
TTAATGAGTGCTTTTATGGTATTCATTTCAATTGCTCCATCTTTAAAGAAGTATTCCCACTGCTAGTTTGATAAAGGAAGTAAATTTTTCCAGGTCACTCACACCTTCATCTTCACATTGTTCTGTCATTTAAAACTATTTCAAGGCTATTTTGCATGGAAAAGAGGCTATACTGTATTTCTAAGTATTCCAAGCAGTGCAAGCCCTTGCGTGGAGTTGAATATTTAAATATGTTCTAAATATATTGCTAGTAGGCTCCAATTAAGGCATGTGAGAAGCGTAGTGTAAGTAGATCAGGATATTCTTAATGTGTCTTAAATTTACTGAGATGAGCTTCTCTCAGTGTACTCATTTGCATAGGTAGTATAAAAGGCAAACTCCATTATGTACTTAGACTTACCACAGAGAATACTATGCCCAAGCTAGGAAAAAAAAATTGTGCTCTGACCACATGCCAGCTAAAAAGAAATAAAAAGTCCTAGTGAAGATAGAGTTTTCACATGTTTAAACAATGAAGAATGTTTTGAGAAGAACATTGGGTAAGAGTTTAAGGATTATCTTGATTTATACAATTTAGCTAAAGTACACCTTTAGTCTTCACTACATGTTAATGACGATAATCTTCAATAACATGAGATAAAAATGTGACTTTTATGTCTAGTGGAGACAAGGACTCAGAATGTTGGAACAAATTTAGTTGTTGTAATAGCACAGTTGTATCATTGTACATATAAGACTGAAACTTTCAGATGTACTGTCAGCTTTCGTCCTAAACCAACATTCGCTTCTCACTCACGTGTTCGAAAAAATCTTGAATAAAATAGGCTCCTGCATGAATGGACTAATTAATACTGATCTTTCAATATTAGAAAGTTGCTCAATTTCACTAATGAAAGATTATGTTATTTGTGATGAGAAAATATAATATATGTATAGCAATATACATGTCTGTAAGGAATACATGAAGAAAGAAAAAAAGAAATTTTCTCCTTTTCAGGAATTTTCTGGTCTGAGGCAAGCACCACAGAAATGTTTGAGTTCCACTTGCTCCTCTCTGCCAGCAAGGTTGGTATTGCTTCTTTTGTACTTATGCTTAACACTACAACAAAGCAGTTTACTGTTAAAGTTCATTTCCCAGCCTTTTTCAACTTCATTGGGCTCTCTAGGCCTTTTCTAAAGCAAAGTAGATACTTTCACCATAAACTGTATGGGCTTCTTCCCAACTGTAAGGGCTCTCTGGGGTTCCTCAGCTTTCTTCAATGTCTGCAGAGGAAGACTAAGATCAAACTTTGACTAAACCTTTAAAAGGGCAAAGTCAGACGAATTGCAGCCCCAGAACCTGAGGAGCAAAGGTGAAGAAGGTCCACTGACATAATAGCTTATGGAGATGTTGTCTGGGAAGAGCAAGGACGATTTTCCAGTAAGAGATGTAGCTTCTTCTTTTCACCCATTAAAAGTTAAAAAAATATGAAATTTTTGACATTTCTTGAGGAATTAATTTTTAGTAGTTTTAAAAGACTTATTTTGGGATTAATCCAAGAGTATTGCTTCAGTAATATCAGATCATTCTTCTCTGATTTTGACCTTTAAAACATTTTATTAAGCTTTCATATATATTTAAAGACAATGAATTCTGTTGCAAAAAAGATCTTTTGAAATGCAAAACTGAAACATACTTGGTCATTTCTGACCAACTCACAGTGATTTTTCCTGTTTTACCTTTTTTTTCTTTTTTCAAACCCAAACGTTGTAAAGAATCCACATTTGTAAACATTTTGCCTGGAGGCAAATAATCATTTTCCATTGGGGAATGGTTTTCATTGTAACTTGAAAGACATACAAATCAATTGGGCACTGGGAGTAGAGGGAAAAAGTGCAGGTTTTCCTGGGGCACTTGCTTGGCTGGTTCTACAAAATAATGTGAAGAAGAATATGACATCAGAATCAAAAGATGTCCTACTTTTACGAAGAGAGTTTCAGAGAAGCCTTCCCCTGCCCTAACAGGACACTCTCATGTGCTCCCACTTCAAGAAAAAAAGGTGTAGGAAAGCATTAGGAAAACCTTTTCAAATCAAACTGGAAATGAGTGCCACGAGGAAATCCCTGAGAAATGCAGTCGGTGGTACCTGGGGGCCCTGGAAGGCTCAGTGAGTTACAAAGGGATGATGCAAGAACTGCCCCAGACTCTAGTTCAATATCTAGCAAAGAAAGGAGGGACTGGGGCCAGACGGCTGGAAGCATCCAACCAAAGTGGAACAATAACTTGTCCAAGCACAGATCAGCCTTAAAAATTAAAAAAGCTAAGGTTTTACATAATTAAAGGTGTGGCGGCTCCAGAAAAGTACATGAGCCCAGGGGGAATTAAGACTGGCCTAGACCAAAAAGGGTTACTTGGTGATAAATAAGTCTTAGAAATGGTAATTATGTTATGCCCTAATGTTATTTACTGCCTAATATTGTTCACTGTGACTCCTTTAATTAAGCTACCTGACATTCTCACTAACTCATTCCTTTTATCCTTCGCTGAGTTTAAAGGTCCTTTTTATCTTATTGCTTTTATGTTCATCCTTGGGTGAATCCAGTACGAAATTAGATGCCCGTGTGCATTTTTAGCACCCATGGTGCTCACTTTTGGGGCTCACAGTAAGCTTATTGCCCCTTTCAAAACTATTGAAAGTTCTTGGCATTCCTGATCATTTTGAAATCAGTTTACCCAAGAGAGAAAAGAAGTTCCTAAAATATAACATTCCCCAGTTCACAAAATCTCTCAGAGCAAGTTCTTAGAGTTATTCCTAGGCTAGCAGAAGACCCCTGTACTTTTTTCAAATAAGGATTTCTCACTAGGCTCTAAGTCACTTTGAGAAGCTATCTAGCTAAATTACCCAGTAATTTTGCTTGGCTAGTTTGCCCAAAGAACTCAAAACCACCCTACATTATTATTTCCCAGGACTGTTTTTTTCTCTCTCAGGATATCTTTGAACTGCTTTCAATTGCTCTGACTGGTCAAGCTCTCCACTGAAAATGCTCCAGTTCCCTGAAGCAGATCCTCCTGATGACTTAAGCAAGAAATAAATATAATTAGTTCACCTTGTGGTAAATTGCCCATGATCAACTCTATGCTGCAAAGCATCATGTCATGGTCTTTATAATTATATATGGCTCGTTCACTGGCAACATTTTATCCTGTAACACATACTCCTGGCCAGATTAAACAAGCAACTTGTTTACAAACAGTTTCATTTTCCTCTGCATGTGCAAATGAGTTCACTTCCTATTTTCTTTATACAGACATCACCAGCAAATTCCTCTTCAAAGGCCTTTCAACAAGTGACCCTGCAGCAACAGAAACCCGTGTCCCACTGATCTACATCTGCTGGAGAGTCTTCAACAAGGATGGGACAATGGCCAGGTCCTGCACTGCACATCTCACTGAAGAGTGTCTCATGTGCCTTTAGCCTCTTCCGTGCATGGTACATGTAAACTCCCTGTATGTTACAACACAACCTCCAATGACAGTTTACAAGGGAGTGTTAACACACAGCACCCCTCTGAGCTCAGTGCCAAGCTCTCAATAGGCGACAGAAGCATCCAGGCCTGTCTGTTTCTCTCTCTCATGATCCCTCTTTCTGCAGCCCTGGCAAATATGTTTGATTCAACAACCACTCAGAATAACCTTCTTTTCTCACATCTTTTAATTGTTATTTCCCTCCTGTTCACCTGTAATGGTATTTTATGCCTGTGTGGCATTTTAAACCATAACTTTTTCTCCATGGTTTCTTCACAAAATGTGATGGTGAACCAGACTGTTGCTCATTCTTTTACTGGCTTGCCTACCAATGTTGTCTTGCACTTTGATTTCTAAGATTTTGGCTGGGATATCTTTCTTGGTTTGAGTTAATATAGCACTGGGTGCAAAGGGAGATTTTGCCCAGGGGTAGAATGGTTAGACATATATTCTCTGGAAGTACTACTAACAGTAATAGCAATAATAATAGCATGATTTCTTCAAGGATACCACATGTAGGGAGTTAGATTGTGGTCAGAAGATGTGTTATTGAATTTCTGATGAACTAGTAAGTTATTGCAACAGGAAAATAAATCTTTTAAACACAATACTTTTTTTCTCAGTTTCTGTCTTATCAGACATATTAAAAAATCAAATTCAGCTTAAACTTATGTTTTGTGATTATTTCTGCCATTTCTATGGGAGTTTTCTACAGTAAGTCTTCAGAATACTGAATTCTTTGACTTATCTTAATGATAGCAGTAGTACTATTTCTTATCAAACTGTTGAACTAAAATACGCAGACAGTCAGGATTTTTGATGTAAAAGTGCAGCTGTTCAAAAAATGTGCAGTGAATGCCATCTTTGGAGCATACTTTGTGATCATCATCCTCCTGGGCATGTAGGTATCTTCTGTTTTCCATATTGCACATATTTAAGATACATAAAGCTGAACAAAATTCAGAAAAGATAGATATCAAACTACGTACATGACATTAAAACTCTACATGTCTACCAACATAAAAATACCCAATACCCAAGGCTATGAGAAGTGATAATTATACTAAGCCTAGTATAGATTCTCCCCAAACTGATGATCTCTGTTCTTATGCCTCCTGATATTAAATACCAATAAAATTTGGGCCCTTGTTGGGAGATACTAATCAAACATATGTTCTACCAGTCTGATCTATCTCTGCTATTATCATATAATGATGATATTCTGCAAGGCACAGAGAGCAGTACACAACTTGATTCATTTCCATTATCAGGTAATACACAAACTGTGTTGATGATAGCATATAATTTCTGTGGATGAAAGAGGAAAGTAAGAAGTATACTAGTGTTAAAAAAAGAGAAGGAACAAATGGGACAAATGCCTGCCTGCTAGGGTGAGAACTGTGGGCTTACATCCATTAACTTTGGAAAGACAGAGTGTTATAGTTATAATTTATTGCTTATACTAACTGTCATTATGCAAGATGGCTTGTGACAAGCTAGAGGTGTTGAATAGAAAAGGCAGCTGCATAGCACAGCTATATTTCAGTGATGTTTGTTTATGCTTCCCTTACACAACAGAATAAAGCCTGGATGATTTGCACCCAATTTAGAAATCAGAATGGTAAAGTTAGTCTGAAAAGATACTTTGAGCTGTTTTGTTAAAATATCCTGCTCTCTCTTGATTTCAGCTTCATTTTTCCTTTCTTATCATTCTCCTACACTACAGGTACTCCCTGATGCAAGCAGGAACAGCTACAAACAGAGAAGCTGTGGGAATAATGTGCAGTGAGTAACAGCTTCACTGAATGCTGCAAGTCATTATCAGTTTGCTAAAAAGCTGTCCCTCTCACCCACATAGACATTTGTAAGAGGGAAAAAGTGAAAAGTACCTCTGTGCAAAAACATGAAACAAAGAAAAGAACCTCTGCTTCCTAAGACCTCTCAGAAATATTAACCCAAGCAAACAGTTTGTGGCAGAGTAGCTGCATGTTCTGAAATATTATGGTGAGATATTGATAGCCTTTTATTCTCCTTGTTTCACATTGCACTTCATTCAGTACCATCAATAAATTAACACTGTACAAGTCAGTGCTCTTGTAGGCTATACCAAGATGTTTCTCATTTTCTGTTTTGTTCCCTTGGAAAGAATAAATAGCACTACTCTTATTTTTAGCTTTTTGATCCAGTCTTACCCTACATCTCTTGGAGAGTTTGTCAATTTTTGAAGTACTAATCATTATCTTTACTAACCAACACACTGTAGACGTTAACATAGCCAGACATTATAAACAGCTATAGTCTTGAAAAGGAGAATTAAAAATTGGCCTACTTCATGGCTACAGCTTCTCCTGGGGCCATAGATGCTTGTCTTAGTTTCTGTGCTTTGTATGGAAAAAGAGATGAAAGACACTAAGCCAGACAGAAAACACAGTTGCAACAAACCCAGGCAAAAAGGATGAGGGGACATAACAAGACTGAGCAAAACTTCAGCCTCTATTGGCATCCATTTGGCAAGCCTAAGCAAACACTCAAGAGTATGGCAACTGCTCTGTGCAGACCTCACATGGTCAGATGTTGGCCATCTACAGTTTCTACATTAGGCATCCATGTTTCAGGTATTGTTGGTGGAGGACAACAGGAATTTGCATGATGCGGTTCACTACTTTCGATGACCCATGTACCACACAGGCACTTCCACAGTGTCATTCATCCCACTTGTTTTTCTCCTTTTTTTTCCTGTTTTTCTTCTATGACACCATCATTTATGTTTAAGTAATGCATAGGTGTGTATGCAGAGCTTCCTAGTTTTTCTGGTAGCACAGTTTTCAGGGCGAACATGTTTGCCAGATACAAATGATCAGAGGTGTTTCATATTCTGAGGTTAACAGCTAGGTAAGTTTAGAGTTAGTACTATGCCTATTTGCAGTAAGCATTTGGGTGCCAAATACTTGATCCAGGCAGCTTGACTTTGTCTTAAGATTCCTTCCTGAACCAGGGAAGGAAACTTCGACGACAATTTCCCTGCAGCATCTGCATTCTGCAAGGGAGTCTCCGTGACAGTTGTGTGCAGAGAAGGGGCAAATTCAGCATCAACTTTCTGTTGCCCACCAATACGCTCTTATTGAAAAGTAAACTTTATGACTGGAAAATAAAGAAAGATGAAGTTTCAAAAATTACTAAAGCTCAACATTCATTAAAATAATGATATTTAAGTAGTTTGAACTCATATGCGCACACAGAGTGCCCCTTCATTGCAAATAAAAATACTTGTTGTCCCCCCCAATTTTTCAAAGAAATTGGATTTTCTTTGTTGAAAATTGAATACTGGAAAATATTTGGCTTTAATACTGAAGCCCCAGTTTTGAAAAATATAATTAATATTTGAAAACTGACTATTTTCCTGTTTTCATTTATGGGAAATGTCAGCATAAATAATAAATTAAAAGCAACTCTTTCTTTTACTCCTTTCCCAACTTTCCCAACTTTCCCATGAAAAACAAATGGTATTTTCCTTCAACTCTACTGGCAACAGAAATGTCAATATAGAAAGCCAGGCATCAGACTGGGTTTGTCTTCAAAAGCACAAGGTTAATGAGCATATTGAGAATCGTCAGGAACTCACAAGCCTGGAGGAACCCCAGATCCATTTGCTGGACTATTTGCTTGATGACTCACAGGATGGTGAAAGGTTGAACTACCAGCCCTTTCCTTCAAGAAGATAGGTAGCACTTACTAAGCCTCCGATGATCAATCCCTCCCAGAACCAGATCACAAAGTTTGCTTCCAAGACATTAGCAATTCCCTGGAGGATGAGAACGGAATCTCAACCTTTAGAAGGCTTTACTTACCTACCTGTCAGAAATGTTTTCATTGGTAGTAAATAAAACAAGATATCAGAATTGAGAGGTTTTGAAAATGTGCCATCAAAAAACTTGTGTTGAAAAATAGTCCTAAGCAATAGAGGCAGTAACTTCTTTCTTCCCCCACTTTATTCAGAACTATTACTTGCTTTTCAAAATGCTATTAAAACAACCAAACAACAACAGCAACAACAAAAAAAAAATCAGAAAAACACAAACAAACCCTTAAACCAAACCTATAAAATAACAACTGCAGTACATATTGTTCCATGTGCTAATGGTTGAAGACAGCCTCATTGGAGGGAAATGGTAAGATGACAACTGACCTTCAGAACATCCTCTGAAGTAAGAAGCTGTTGCTTTGCCTGTTTTGTAGATAGAGAAAGGTTTTTCACAACACCATTAGCACTAATGGAAACTATTTGTTGTCAGTGGTACCCCATTTGGACAACTGCAGAAATAGTAGCTGCAAATGTAGAAAAAGATGCCATCTATTATGAATAAAAGTGTCACTGCCTGGCTCAGGGACACTACACAGTGTTAAAGCCTGGGTCAAAATTCCGGACGTTTGTTGAAACTTTACTGCAAATTTCTGTTAATGAATTTTAGTCTTGTTTGAAAAGTATGGAATGGCTGAACAAATTCTAACTTTAAAATATTTTTTCCCTTCACATTGTGTGAGTGGCTACAATGTTCTATACACAATAGAAATACGGTAATATTGCTGCATGTTCTATTTGGTACTGTCAGATCACAGTTGTATTTGAGTCACAGTTTGACTTTTTTTTTTGTTTGAGCTGTATTTTTAAGTCAATGCCTTTAAAAGAAAAACTTGTCTTTGTCTTAAATCACAGTGTAAAGCTGCTGTACTAATCAATTACTAACATTTGTGATCATCAGGCAAATTGTTTTTGTTACACTGATTTTTATCATGATCATTGTTCTGTATGTGTACGTGATTATTATCAGCCTGCAGGACTTGCCTGTGCAGAGACCGGGATACTGTAGGGTAGATCCTTACAGACTGCAGTAACAAAAACTGAGCAGAAAGCCGTAGGCACTGCTGGAGCAGCATGCCATGGAATAGAAACCACCTAAAATGTTACACTAAGATTCTTTCATGTAATCTGAAATTCTCAGGAAACTTGGGAGACTATGTTACATATCTGCACAAACTGACCCAGTGAAAATCTCAGCAAACAGTAATTCTCTGGATTTACTACATGACAGGAACATCATGTGGTAAATTAAATAATGCAAGGCCCAGAAACTGAGTAAAAATCTTCCTGTGAGCCTGCTCATCACAGACATGTGAGCAGCTGGTTCCCACTGCAATTCCAATTTGCTTCTAAGCGTTCCCAGCTGGGATAAGTGAAAGCCTTATCATGGTCACTGATAATCTGACAGCCATCTGAGACAGGCTGCGAGTCAGACCTCCATATAGCAGGGAGGAACAGAAACTTCCTCAGGAGGTATTGACAGCAGGCAGTGTGTTTCTTACTTTAATTTCCCATTACAGGATACTGTGCCTGTCCATGGAGGGTGCTGCGCCTTGGCACGGAGAGCAAGGGAATATTATGCTTGTATCTCTCATATACTTCAAATAAAGGTTAACATGTTATACCAAGTCTGTGATCCTCCTTAAGGCATAGCAGCTTTTCACAAGAAGGACAAAGGAATCCTCCTAAAAGATAAGGTATCGAATAGTCTGAGACACACTGCCTCTGAAAGTTGTTGGTGGCATTCCCATAGGCCACACCATAAGTAGTATCTTGAACAGAGAGGGAGAAGGTGATGATGGGTTTGGACACATCAAGGGCCTAATGCGCAAGTGCTCAGCACCTTCTGCTGGGGTTGGATTTGTGAACTCGATGAGCTCAGAGTGAGACACCTTGGTGCAGGCAAGCAGGCTCAGTGTCACCACTTGCGCCAGTAAGGTATGTCATTCTGGGTACTGAATTCTTCCAAAAGTAAAATGTTTACAATGTGCAAGAATGGTTTAAAAACACTTTTCTGGTAGACTAAATAATTCCAAGCGTAGAGAGAGGAATGGCTTGCTGTGGAGAAAAGAAAGATTTCTGTACAAGCGCAATTAATCCTTCCATAATTATTTATATATTAATTCCAAGACAACCGTGGTGGGAGGAGGGTGCGAGTGGGAAGCAAGGAGAAAAGAAGATAGCAGAACAGTTTCTGTATGGCAGTCAGGCAGAGACTGTACATATTGTACAGGTTGATGAGATGTATAGATGAGAATTTAAGAATTCCATGAAAAGACCAAATCAGCAGCCTCACTATGTAAAGAGTAAATGGAGATTTGCTAAGGCCCAATCTCAGCAGGCAGTTAATGCTTCTGTAATCACAGCTTGAATGAAGCTCACCTCCAAACCTTGTTGCATGTTTCCAGTATCTTACAGGATCCCCGCATACATAAGAGATGTAAAGTTACCTGGGTACAAGCAGGCAAGAGGCTGACCCCTTTCTAATTTGTGTTAGTTGCAGAAATCTATGGGTGTTCAAGAAATGAAGGATTAGGCCCAAAGAATGATTTTCTAATTTATACCAAGTGGAATATCCTGTGTAGTTGAACTAAATAGTCCAGAAACTTTCATATGAAAGTACATAGCTGGCAGACTTCTGTGGCATGGCAGATATAAGTGTCCATGGGTGCATGTGTGCATGTGCTTGTATGCACAAGGGAATGTTAAAATTGTTTTATATCGGTGAATATTTAAGCAGGAAACATGAGTAACAGGTATTACAACTAATAAACTAATCAGATTAGAGCTGCACTTTTCAAACAAAACATTATATTTCTTGAACAGCCATAACCTGATACAGTATTTTGTCAAAAACACTGAGTAAAGTACTAGAATTTCTTTTCCCTGGTAATATCAATATAATTTATGTCTGCATAAGAAAAAGTTAGAAGCCTGTTTATCAAGTAGATTGTGTCTGGGTGAGATTTTATGCTAATAAGTTAGAATTCCAAGTTTGATTTACTTGATTCATAATATAAAAAGAGTGAAAGAGAAATACATTTTTAATATACTGTTCTGCAGTTTCTGCAGTGAACCAGCAGATGAACTATGAAATCTATTTTTTTAGATTTCATTAGGATTATATTAAAATGTTTGAAAGATTATTATCCATATAAGTAAAATAAAAAAAAAAGATCTGTCTATGGTGACAATTACAATGTTTTAAAAATCCTTTGGGGTTGGAGTTTGTTGGCAGGTTGGAAAAGCTGGCTCGATGTAGTCTCAAACTACAGGAGATGCAGTAATTTATAGCATCTGAATGGTAAAGCAGTATTACGGTATTTAAATTAGCCTTTAATAGATGGCATGAATCATTTTCATACTCATGCTATTGCACATTGGACTGCACCGCTAGAAATACAATGTTCTTGGTGACATTGTTTAAGGGTCTAATCTTATATTGCTGCTTCGGTAAGTTTCCAAGGGCTGCAGAAAATGAGATGGGGTACACTGAACAAACTAATGCAAAAAATCCCAACTTTATTATCAATAAAGCATTGCTCATCTCTGTAGATAACTCTTTTGGAAGAAGACAATTTTAAGTTACATTTCTATCAGAGCAACAGTATACCAAAAATTATTTTTAATGAAAAGTAAAAGAAGAAAATGACAAGTTGTATCCACATCCAAGTTTGTGACTTCTTGTAAAACAGTGACTTTGAACCATGACTGTTTTTAATGTGATAAAGTATAATGTAAATTTAATGGCTTTCAAGACACAAGCTATTAAATACCACACAAATCTGGTAAATCTATTTGAAAAATCAGTTTCTAGGCTCCTAAATCTTGCTACACTTTCAGTAACTGCAAGATTCATTTCCAGCACCCCCAGTTGAGATTCAGAACTACAGTGAAAACAATGACTTTCTTTAAGGTTTTACATACCAGTCAGGAGAGTCACTATTCCAGGAGATTGCCAATATATACAGAAACAAATATACGCAAGGAGGGAAAACCACATGGAGGAAGGGATGAATAGCTGCCTCATCACTGTTAACCTACTGTACCCCTGCCTTCAGCCAGCCCAGCTGCCGTTGCAGGGCTGTGAGGCAGCTTTGCTGAAGACATTCCCCAGCCATTGGCTGGACTGAGACTGAACTAAAGGAGGGTAAAAATATTCTGTGTAGGAAAAATATTAAACCTTTCTTCACTGAAAAGCAATGAAAAGTGCCCAGTAGAAAACAGCACTGGTGGGCCATGCGTTCCATAAATATGTCTCTGCCCCACAAAATAAAAAGGGAAGGAAAAGGAAAGGAAAAGGAAAGGAAAGGAAAAGGAAAAGGAAAGGAAAGGAAAGGAAAGGAAAGGAAAGGAAAGGAAAGGAAAGGAAAGGAAAGGAAAGGAAAGGAAAGGAAAGGGAAAGGAAAGGAAAAGGAAAAGTATTAACTGCAGAATATTTTATCATACTGAACAAAATGCAGGCTGCATACAAGCTGTAGTAAAGCAGCTACAGGATACCTGTCCCACCAGCTTTACTCCTACTGAGTTGTCTCCCAGCTCTCATGGACTAAGTTCCCTCAGCATCAGCAGAAATATTTTTCTGCCTATTCATCTAAAATGTTTATGAATTTTTAAGATTTTGGGCTTAAGACATTCACTGATAAAAAATCAGGAACTGCTGTCAAAATCCATGAAAGAATCAATGAGCATTCCATGAAAAACCATAAAGGTTTCACACATCTGACAAAGCTACATCCCTTGGTAAGCAGTTTCTTTCATACAGATACCAAGCCTGAATGAGCAGAGTGCGGGCACCTCATCCTCTCCCATGGTACCTGCTCTATTGCCTCCTTCAAAAGAAAGCAGAATCAGTGGTAAACACAGCACTGGTATACTTCTGTAGCTGCTAATATACATTGCAATCATGCCTTTAAATTTTCTATCCATTTCATGGAATTTGTGACACAGGATGTCTGACCCTATCTCACTATGATGTTTTGGCCCTGCACCCTCTTTCTCAAACACTGCATCTCTGAAATTATGCTTCCAATCTGCAAAGAAAAGATCTCTTAGAGAGGTTGTATTTCTGCCTTCTGATACCATCAAACAGTAGGTTTGGAAAGCTATAATTTAAAGTTGGATGCTGAATAAAAAGTCAGTTTAAATTACTCTGCTTGGCCAGTGACAACAAAGCCTTGGAGTGAAAATGTGGCTTCAGAATAAGACATTTAAGTTTTGTCTGTGGAATTCGATCCACAGGCAGATTATTTGGGTGAGTGTGCCTAGATACTAGACAGCTTTACTTTCACTTGACTACCATTCTTTATCCACACATGGGTAAGAATGTCCAAGAATATCAAGACTGATGTTGTATGTCTTTTTATTTTTGTTTAATAAGTATTTTATATAACCAAGACAGTGTAAATCAAGATTGTCAAGCTACAGCAAGAAAAGAATGCCTGTGAGAGTATGTTCCTACGAACATAGAAGCAGCAGTTGTTTTATAAAATAAAACCAATGCCATTTTCACTCCAAAGCTCCTGTGCTTATTTCACTATTTCGGCCTATGTTCCCTCCCAGCTCTTCTTGTCACTTAAAGAAATATATCATAACATTAAATCCAATCTGTAAACATTATTAATTCATGCATTGGCTGTAATAGTCTAGGAAGAGTAATGACCAGTTATTCTGCAAAAGTCCCCATTCTGTTCACCTGCTACATTGTGGAAGTGGAATGCAAAATAATTTTGGAAAAGAGTAACAGGAACAGTATTTCTTTACATGACATGAAGATTCATGCTGCTCTGTCTGTCTTAGAGGAAGAAGACATACACATTCCTAAGAACATAGCAAAATTTAGCATATTTTCTAAATCTGCTGTTATCACTAAAGCAAATAGTTAAGGATGAAATAAAAGACACAGTGAGATGAAAGTTTGGATTAAAGTCTTTGCACCTGAGTCCTGAAATTAGAATTCAATTCACTCTTAACTTCATCAAAGTCTGAGCTGCTCAGATTTGATTTCAACATAATATGATAATTACCATATTTATATATATCAATTGATTAATATCATCATTTGCACATACCTTAAGCTATCAGATAAAGGTATAGAACAAACTTAAAAATCATATTACTACCTAAATATTTTGCAGGAATTATAGTTACAAGTAAAAGCA
>JANHGB010006028.1:0-22128 GCA_026283785.1 Coracopsis vasa
TCCCTGCCCATGGCAGGGGGGTTGGAACTTGATGATCTTAAGGTCCTTTCCAACCCTAACTATTCTATGATTCTACAATTCTATAACAAAGTGCAGAACACTATGGTCCAGAAGCCAAACTGTCTATCCATAGTGACACTGTCATGAATTTGGGTATTTTACAGTCAAGCTTCTGTAACTATCTGTAGCACTTCTACATTAATTGAGACACAAATCTCAGCTCCATCTTCTACCACATGGACACTTGCAAGCCTCTCTAAATTCAGAAATGTTGTCATAAGTAGTTCCTCGGTGCCTTGTAAAAGGAAAATGCATTTAAGAATTCTTGGCCAGTTAAGGGCTATAAAACTGATGACCAACAAGATGGCATAAAACTGAAATGTCCAGTATTTTAGTTTGACTTGTGGCTTATAAATGACCGAAGTTTCTGAAGTTAAGGAAGTGTCAGTTCTCTCCCCCATTTAATTAAAAGGGGAGGAAAGAAAACAATGATGATGTAATGTCGATGAGTTAAAGGTTCCGAAATGATTACATGTTTTGCTGATACGTGGAGACAGGCTTTTTGACAGGCTTAAACTTCCATGATTCCTAGTCCATTAAGCCTTATGGAGTTTAATTCTCCTGTTTTATCACTACCATTTCCTTCCACCTTGATCAGTCACCTGGAAGACTAATGAGAGCCACCATTCACAGAGCTACTGAAAATAAATAACAATTACAAGCTAGTAGGAAACCAGAAAGCTGAAAATTATATTTGAAACTTCCTATTTATATTTACTTAAGGGAAATAGAAAAGATTTAACAGAAAGTGAACTGGTCTTTTCATTCTCCAACCTGGGTGAATAAACAGTAATCACCCTTCTGTTCAACATTTTCTTTTGCAGGATTTTAGTTTACTTAAGCAGAGAAGAAAATATGAAATCAATTAATCATTACACAGGTCAGCAGTGAACCCTCCAGTCACCCTAAACCTGCAGAATAGTCCTCTTTTCTTTGAAGAAAGTCTCTGTACACTCTGCTTTCCATCTTAACCTGCACTTGCTTCCTAAAAAGTGGTCAGCTCCTTCTCTTTCTCTAGCTGTGTGCTTACCAGATGGCAATCCTTTTCCCTCCCTGATTCTGGCATGAGCACATCCTTTCCCTGCTGGAACTCAAGGTGCTTTCTTATCTCTAAAATGTCCCACCTACTATGTCAAAATTAGCGTGAACAGATTTATTTCTAACTAGACCTTCCTCATATAATCACACATACTGCATGATTTATTTGTGCATACCCATATATCAGCCAGTGAAGAATCAGAGTAAAAGGCAATTCTTGTCCAAGGAACCTTAAAAGGTTGGAAGATGAATGATGGGAAAGAAAAAGCATCACTTTCTTTGCTTCAAAACAGGGAAAAGAGGTGCTGAGGACCACAGTAAGACTGCATTTTGTACGTCTAACTTTGACAAGACAGCAGTGAGTGACCCAGGCTGCCCATTACCTATGCTGCCAGACTCGGGTTCCTTGGACAGCCAATGAAGAGAAGCAGACACCACACAAAAATGAAGCAGTCTTGATGCTCAATACTGAGATAGAAATCCTTCTGTAGCTTACACAGCAACTCCCTGGCAGAGCTGGAGATTAGCTTGACCACTGAAGTTCAAAACCAATCTCTTAATCAAGAAGCTGTTTTTTCTCAGAGGTTCTTACTATAGTTGAATGCTATTTCTGTCATGACAGCAGAGTTCATTCCACAGCTCAACAAAGTGCAACAGTAAAGTACACAAAATCGTAACTGTAACTTTAAAAAATATCTTTATAAATACACACTCTGAAGCCAATGTTATTTATGCAGATTTTTTCAGCACTGAGTTCTACAATTGCTCCCTTTAGCCATCAAGGGCTGTACTTTGCTTTTTGAGTTCCCCATGAGCCAATGCAGGAAGGCTCAGCTACCATTTTTTTCACTACTGGTGCACTTTCTTCTTTCACAACATGCCAGAGGAAATGGTGAGGGATCAGGATATCTCTTTCTGGATTTAAGGTAAAATTGTTACACTTGATCTAAAAAGTCTTTACATTCACCAAAAAAAGAAGGCTCAAATTATGTCATGGGGGGATTCAACTGGTTCTCTCTCTGCAACTCGTGATCTGATACAGAAACTAGAGAAAGCCCAACCTTTCAAAAACTCCCTGGCATTTTAACACTGAAACAGACCTACCATCCAGCTGTGAAATTACTGCTATACTATCCAGCACTGCAAAGCTCCAGAGGGTATATGCTTCTAAAAAGCTGAGCAAAAGCACAATTTGTCAGCCTGTACTGATTCACATCAAGGGACCCCCAACCCTAAGATATTGCTTCACGTGCAAAAACCTTCAGAAGAATCAGCACAAGGCAAGACCCTCCTGCTGTCATTTTTCCATCCTCCAACCATTTCTGTCTCAGATCTCCTGATCCTAAGGTGGTCTGCTTATTAAGAAATGCCTTGACTTCTTTTTCAAGTACTTGCCCAGTCCCCTACATAAACATCCTAATCTATCCCATATCGTCTGACAAGGAGTTCCATGTTTCTCTCACCTACTACATGAACATTCATCACCTTATGTTTGTTCTGAAATAATGTCTCATTTACTGTATTTGATGCCCAAAAGTTCTGATACTGCCAGAAATCGCAAACAGTCAAGCCTTACCCACCCCCTCTTACAGCGCTATGCATGATTTTGTAGACCACTGCTATATTCCCCTAAATTACCTCTTTTCCAGGCTAAAGAGTCCCTGCATACTCAGCTGTCCCATGCCTGGAATCCTTCCATACTTGTGATCATCTTTGTCATTCCTGCCTGAACCTTGTCCAGTATTCTGTCTGAGAGATGAGGACCAGACCTGCATGCAAGATTCAAGTCCTGGGAGCACCACAGAATTACCCAGCTGCACAGCGATCTCCTCTGCTTTATTCTCTACTCTTCTCCTAATAAATTTCATCTTTATTGCTGCTGAGCACTGAGCTGATGTCTTCATGGAAATAATTATCACCACTGCAAAGTGTTATTCTTGAGCTGTCACGGTCACTTCATCTCCAGACATGTGTATTAGTTTGTCACCAAATATATCAAACATCACTACGTACCCACATGCATACATGCACTGGCATTTTTAGCCAGGCCTATAAATAGATCTGCAAGCATAATGTATTTTATACACTTGAACAAGCTACAAGAACTTTTTATTAAACATATTTAAATAACAGTCACAAAATAATGGAATTAATCCCATCCAAGGCTAAAATTTTGTATCGTGATAAAACCACCATAAGTCACTGGGAACTGAGTCTTGGGCTTTAATCTTCATATTTTGTCTCAATTTAGACTGTAAGCATAGGATCATTTCACCCTAGTACTAACATAGATGTATTCATTATTACATTCAAATATATAAGTAAATTACTCCCCCAAAAAACATAGAATCACAGAAAAGTTGAGGGTAGAAGGGATCTCTGGGATCACCTACTCCTATCCCCCAGCTCTGAGTAGGGTACCTACACTGAACGTGCTAATTGCCCAGCAAGAGCAGGTTGCTCAGGGCCATGTCCATTTGGGTTTTGAGTATCTCCAAGGATGGAAACTCCAAAACCTCTCTGAGCAACCTATTCGTGTGCCTGACCCTCATGGCAGAAAAGATTTTTTCTTACATTTAAAATTGATTTCCTATATTTCAGTTTGTGCCCATTGTTCTGTTACTGGACACCAATAAGAAGAGCCTGGCTCCATCTGCTTTACTCCCTCCCAGGTTAAAAGTAGATAGGACAAAATGTTTTGGAGGGAACAATTACATTCCATGAGACCTGCATTCAAGATCTAATGAATCTTTCCCTGTGCAACATTAGGGATGATTTAAGGCTGATAAGATTATGTTTTATCTTCAGCCACTGTTACTGAGTTGAGTGATGCACACCCAAAACATACACCAAGCCAGTCTTGCACAAAGCACTCCTACTTCAGTACAACAGAACAAGAGTGAAGCACCATCAAATTTTGGCCTAGCAAAGGATGCCCCTATAGACAAAGTACTGCTAAGCGTGTCCTAATTCTTTGTACTAGCTCCTTTCCTAAAAATCACCCTAAATTTCATTGATATAATTAGCAGGTCTGTTTATGGCTAAAAAAACCCAAAAAAACCAATGAAGTAATATCAGTATTTTGTGCTGGTTTGTTTTTTTGTGCTTTGGGTAAAACTGCAAACCCATGTCTGTTTGAGAGGAGGGACACAGCAGGTTGGGAGGCAATAGCACCCATGGCTGACAGACATGCGGTCAAGACACTGCCCTACCATAGGCTTCATCCATGCTGGTCAGGTTAGATGCTCGCTTCTCTTAGTTGGGGCAGGGATAGGAAGGGAATATGTTAAAGAAAAAAAGAGTTTGCAAAAGAGAAAGGGGGTCTCCTTGTTAATGCACCCTTGCTCCCTGCTTTGCCATACAAGGTGGTGCTGAGACTGCCCAGTCGTCTTCCCTCCAACTGCAGCTTGAATGATGGTGCTAATCACCAAGGCTTAACTGACATTAGTAAGGTCACTAAGCCTAACTTCTACTTCCTCCCAGCTAAGCTGTGTGGATACCTACACTGAAGACACTAAGTTGCTCTCAGGGTCTGTGCTGAGGGATAGAGGGAAAGCTGAAATACCCTAAATACTTAAGAGACAGTGCTCAGACAGAACAGCGCTGATATACACACACAGGGAGGGAAAAGTCTGTCCAGCCAACCACCTAGCTAAGCTAAAATGCTAGAAACAACAGTAACAAGGCTGCAAATAAGAAATAAAAGAAGAAATAGAGTATTAAGGGGCTCCATTTATATGTAAGAATAATTTCCCCTGTGTTTTCAGCTGCCTGTGTCTTTCAGATAACACGTACAAGTTCTTCTCTAACAGCACTCCCAGCACTAGTTGCGCTGAAACATAACACAGGATAAAGAGATCAGAGCCCAGCTGGATCCTATTTTCTATATAAATTTTCTAGTCAACTGGGGATGATCCACTGGGAAGAAATGCACATTTTTTCCAAAGATCTAATCACATCTGAGGCTCCATTTCTTATAACATCTCTCAAAGGGCAATATCAAAACCTTAGCAGGAAATCATTTGAATGACTGGCAAATGAAATGAGCCACTAGATACTGTTTTTTTCTCTCTTTTTTGGGATAGGTGATAAAATGCAATGCACACAAGTGTATTAGGAAATGTATCAAAAGTTTGGTTTCATTTCACCCTGATGTAAGCAATTTTCTTATTTCTTCTTACATCTGAATTAGACAAGTCATTCCTGAGAACTTAAGCCATCCCACTCCCTGAATATAAACTGCTATATATAACCTAATTTGGGTAGTTTTCATTTACTGTTAATTAATAATTTCTTAAAAGTACATATATCTGCTATTTTAGCACTAGTTCTTATGTAGACTCCTTAAAATATGCTGCAGGGTTTTCTACCGGATCACCTCCATCTTTCAACTATCATGTTATGAACGTAATGAAATACCAAATAGACATCTTTTTACATGACAAAATGTCTGTTACCACTTACGTCAACAGAAGAAGTATTCACAGCCTAGAATGGGAGAGAAAAGCTTTTCTATGTTACTATGTAATAACACTACATTGATAACTATTTTCTAGAACAAAGAACCAGTGGTTTAACGTGATTTAGATCACACGGTTTCTCACATCATTGTAAGGAAATGTAATGAAAACACTTCTGAAAAAGTGATTTTGTCAATTTCTGTATCTGTAAGCTGTCATTAGATATCTACCTGTTGATTCTCTTAGATACCAGTCATGATCTGGTATATAGCAACGCATAAGTGTATCATCACAAATTCAGTAATACAAAAGGGCACAAAAGTGATAAAAACCTCTGTGTGCAGAAATGGCAACGTGCTGGTACATTTGTGCTGAGAAGTATGGGAGACTTTTAAGGAAATACTATTTATAAACAAATTTTTGGATCAATGAAATGCTGCTCTATTTGGAAACTGCACTGCAAGTGATTTGCCATTCTTGTTAATAATGGGACACAATTAGCATAATCCCCTCAACCTGCTAAAAACCTGCAAACATCAAATACCAGAACTTATAAAACTGTCTTGCTTTAATTATGTATTTTACCTTTTTCAAACCAGTCACGACTAAGCTCAAGAGACACTCAGCTGACACACTGCAAGTGAAATCCCTGAGGGAAAGCCCTGTGCCGTCGGGCTGGCACCAGCCACTTGGCAGAGCATCGCAGCTTCATCTCGGAAAATGTGCATGGGTGTCTGTGGCATTTTCCTTGAGGAAATGGCACTTAGAGTGTGCTTAATGAATATGCAAATATGTTAAATTTATGGGAAGAGATAGTCCTTATAACTGTTTATCGCCATGAAGAGCACAAAGTGCCTACTGATTTATTTTCCTTTCACATAAGATGTGGAAGCTTCTCGAGGCTGTAGGTGTCCTAGTTACCATTGACAGTACAAGAAAATCATCACAGCAGCCGTTTCAGCAAAACTCAAAATAGTAATAATGTTTGAAACTCTGCCTCTCCCAAAATCCCCCTTCAACACAGAAAAACACGTCAACAGCCCTCAGTAAATGCTGCCCTGCACTGAGTCCCCACTTTGTCCAATGCAAATAAACACACAGATATGTCTATTTTGTTCCACAGACCTTCCCAGCAGAGCAGCATTCCCTTTTACTCATGATCACAGCATTTACTCATGATCAACGTAACTTAAGCTCTTCTGGTTCCAGGTAAGTCATAAAGCTAAGCAGTCATCCACTTTTTATCAGCTTCTACACAGAATACAGGGTCCCTTCAAATTACTAAAACCACAGTGACACTTTGCAAATCACTGTTCAGATTTTACTCTCAAAATGTGGATTAGATATGGAAAATTTAAGAGAAAAAAATATTGAAATGTAAAAAACCCACATGCTGAAAGTGTAGGGATGTGTGTGGACATTTATGTATAAATAAAATGCAGCACTTCATGCAAGTCACAGTGGAGCTTTCTCACATGCTCACCTCCTAAGTTAGAGCTGCCAGTCGGACTGTATCTGCCACAAAGCAAGTACATTCTCCCTCTAGGAGAAAGTGACACCATTTCATATTACAGCCAATATACCCTAAACTGGGAGCCCAGCCAAGAGAAGATCAAGAAAGCTGGGGACATACAAAACCTAAGAGGCAGTGGGGAGAGCATTTACAACTGATGCTTTTGGCTTTCAGACAGTATTTCTGACCATATGAATTTTTCTGAGGAACAACAATATTTCTTAGGGAAAAGGTAAATCAACTTTAGGGAAAAAAAGGTGGTGTGGGGGGGATATCTTCTGTTCATTTTTACCAGTCAATCTTACTGCTCATATTTCTGAAGGAAAATATTGCTTAAACAAGTAACTGGGTTACTTCATTCCCTGCTCTTTGTTTTGACTTTGCTGCCTCTTTGTTAAACCTGCTGAAGGCACTGCATGCCTGAAAGACAACCTGCTTCTTCCGGCTGTTTCAGATGATCTAATAAAAGATATTACCTCCCCCTGCAAAACTTGCCTCTCGTGGAATAATATTTCATTATAGCGCCCTGTGCTCTAATCTGCTACAACTGTCACAAACTATATAAATAAGAAGTATCATGATATCCTTTTTGAAACAAGCTCTGTCACTTTATCCCTATTCTGAGCAAAAAGAGCTTTAAATAAAGAAAAAGAGGAAGAACAAGAGCATTCCTGAGCTGCAGAAATGTGGGTTATAATGTCAGTGAAACCAAATACAGGCTGCACTCTCCCCATCAGCTGCTTCATTTCATACCAAAGCGCCATTTATTGCCATCACAACACACTACGCCGCGTACCACAATGGGCAAGGCTGCAATCCCACTCACAGTTTGGAAAGTCATTTCCAGCCTGTAAATTCCCTCCTACAGTTTGTCCTCACAGTGCTTTAGTTAATACTGAGATAACCGAGTCATTTGTCTCGTTAAGAAATGCCACGTTCAGCACGTAGCAACTGCCATTTCCAATTTCACTCAAAATTTAGATGCACCAGCAGTAATTTACCTTGTAGAGTCTTAAACTTTACAGAGTATTTAAGGCATTTCTGCCTCAACACCTTTGGAAATTCCAAGGCCTAAGAAACAGAAAATAATTGGGATTCATTATAAATTAATTAAACGATTGACACTCACAAAAGGATGCTTTTATATTAAAAACTGGACTGAACTGGCAGTGTGACTCCATTCCCATTACGATCTTCCCCCCACATCTGTGCCCTACACGGGGGTATCCACTCTTTTGAAGCATTGGACCAAAAGGTTCATAGTCCAGTAACACAGCTGTGATTAGCACATAGTTTCATGCATGGTTTAAGTTTGTATAGGATATCATATTATATCACAGAATTGTTTGGGTTGGAAGGGACCTTAAAGATCATCTAGCTCCAACCCCCTGCTATGGGCAGGGACATCTTCCACTAGACCAGGTTGCTCCAAACCCCGTCCAACCTGGCCTTGAACACTGCCAGGGATGGGGCAGCCACAATTGTAGCCATAAACATCTTAAACTAAACTTTTCTATTCTGTTTATAGCAGATACAAAAGATATCTATCATGACAAGCTGTGGAAGCCTGCTCTTGGCCCACTGTCATGACATGATTCTGAGGTTTGGTTTGGTTTGTTTCTCTGAAGGAAGAAATAACACTTTTGCAGCAGTCACATAACCTTTTTTTTGCCAAAGTACAGTTGACAGCTACTTAGTTGGTGGGTGGCAGATTTTTATTAATAGTATTTATGATTTAATGGGACAGCTCTCCAGGGGAGGACTGGGGTAGAGGAGAGCTGTGGCTGCAAGACCAGCTATATTTCCTTATGGTGAAACCCAAATTCTCCAGCTAGTGCTTGATGGATCAGAGAGACAACATATATACAAAAGCCAAAGGACTGGATGGAGCAACAGAAAGGTATGTGTGGCACATGAATGCAAAGTTCAATTGCAAGCGGCTGTAGGGAATTATTGCTACAACTGGGGTGTAAGATTTGCTTTGCATGGACAAGCCCAGCATTGATTTTAATGTATCTTGGAATAGAAAGAGATTTTGGAACAAAGAGTTGCTATTTCAAGGAAGCCTGGAGTTTGGGGTGAGGACAAGCAGCTGGCAAAAAGTGGGGTAAATATGGAATGAAGGAGAGAAATAATGCAGTAAAGGAGATGGGATATCCTATGAACACTAATCTGACAGCAAGAAGGAGCTATAGAGTATTTTCTGTCAAAATACATGGCAAATGTCATTTGACCATGGTATTTGATCATGATGAATTTTGCAATGTTGTGAGAGTTTTAATTAACTCCCACACTTAACTGCTGAGCACTGAACAAATTCTGGGCCTCTCTTCCTTCTGAACCAAGCTTAGACAAGGCATCTGTAGAAATAAGCAGACAGGTAGGAGAGGCTGAAGAATAAGGAGCAATACAAGGCACCATCATGATAGGTAGTCTTCTGACTAGCCCAGCAACCACCACTGCCAGTGGTCTTTACAGCAAAAGATAGCTACAGCTTAGATCTTACCACAGCCCAAATCAATGATGAGACCTCTGCTGAGGTTTTAAATACTTCTATACTTAAAATGAACATTAGAAGTGGACAGGGTGCAGAAAGCAAAGAGCCAGATAAATGCAAGATCTCAAAACTTGAACTTAGGACAACAGATCAACCAAACAGGAGATTCAAAGTTGCCATGCTCAGTTTCTGTACATATCTGCACCCAGTGAGGCAACAACTAAAATGCACATGCATTTTCCAGTCATGGTTTTTGCCTGGAAATGAAGGAGGAAATGGAAAAGATGAAAACCAGAAAAACCCACTCAATTATGACATCATCGCAGATTTGAGCTTCATTTTCACCAACAGCCTAGAAAGAGAACATGACATCAACAGGTTGAAGCTTTTTGAAGTTTTTTGTTCTTTTTTTAATGATTCAAATTTGAAATATATTTTCCTAATTAACTACAACATTTTTTCAATCTGTTGGAAAAGGATCCCCAAATGAAACCTTTCAAATCTACTTTTAAGATATTTTAACTAGTAATTCTTATTTAAACTGTGGTAGCTCATAATTCCAAGTCTCCAGTGTGTCTGCTTTTTTCTTCTGACCATAAGTGAGAAGTTTTAATGAACTGGGAACAAAACAAGATGATGTTTGGTAGGGATTCTTCAGCAAAACTTGAGTGGCATCTACAGTAGTCCACTACCGCTCCCAGGGAAGTGCAGGCATGCATGAAGAGCTGGCATTTCAATGTGAACTCTCCCATTTCTCTAGGAACTATTACACATCTGAGCTTGTTAAAGGTGCACGAAGGAACTGAAAGTCCAGCCAGACTTTGTATATTCATTGCTTGAAGCAGCTGTGTGTAGCTCTACAACCTACCACAAGAATGGGACTTCCCTAAGCATCCCTAAGCAAAGATTACCAGAAAAATGGTAAAATACAGGCAACCCCAGAACAGCAAATACAGCATATAAATAACATTACAAACCCAGAAATTACCCTGTCAGTCCACTGAAATACATGCCCCAGAGTTTTTCTTTCTTGTGACTCTATTTTCAAAGTAGGCTCAAAGAGGGAGTAGCTTTTTGCCTTTTTTCACTACACTCATTTAGAGCCCATCAGCTGCTACATGTTAATGTGCTCCACAGGTTTCATTCCTGTAGCTTGTAAGGGTACTTAAAACATCTGAGGCACTGCAAGGAATCCTTCAACCTTGTATTCTTGGATCAGTTTTTAACTACAAAACATTCACATATCCTGTGCATATTATATCCAAGGATAGTTTACGTCATTCAGATATGTCATTTTCTATAATCATTACATGAATAAAAAGAGCCTGGGATATGCAAACGGCGGACATTTACAAACAATAGAATGCATGAAGAAAGGTCTTTGGAGTAGAAGAAAAAATCCTTGCAGACAACTTTTTCACCTAAAAATCTTTTTTCCCACGTAAAACTCAACTATTCAAATCAGAGTTGACTCAAGGCGTGCTGGTTTTGGTACTAAGCCAGTTGGGAGGTCAACTAATGAAAAACATTGAGGTCTGGAGCCAAAAATTCAGATCTGTTCACCTTCAGCATTAATGCTTTAATCAGAGGAAAAGGGCTTTCAGCATTGAGCCAGAAAACTAAATCTGCTCTCCTTCTTTTTCTCCATTCCCTTAATCCTGTCTGTTATTGAACTTGTTTGCAGTCATAAATAGAATAATTAATGAACATTAATGGCAATGAAGAATAAAACTAGTACTCCTTAAGGTACATTTTGGCTAACCATATTGTTAAAGCATTTTAAACCTTCCAGTAATGTAATAATATTACTTTTATTACTAATGACAAATTTTATAGAAAGAAACAGAATTAAACCTTTCTAGCACTCATATATTCCTCAGAAATGTAAATAGGATTCACTGACAGTGTAAGAATTGATACTCATAAAATCTAACAGAGGAAAATAACATCTATTCCATCTCTGTCTTCTGCTTCCAAAACCACACATTGATTTTGCTGGAACAAGCGACAGTACCACGTCATTAACACCTCTACACCCTGCCAGCAATCTCATGGAATAACTAAACACAACAAAATACATGTTACTATGGAATGAAAAAGGCCCAAATCAAACAAAGCTTGAAGTAACAGCAGGAGACTTGACCAACTGTTCCTCACTGATGACTAGATATTTTTAGAGAAACTTGGTAGCAGTTATAGTGATCCTGGGACAACCTTGTCGCATCCTGCAGGCAAACTTTGTCGTCTTATTATTCCTTCTTGTCATCGGCTTCACACACTCCTCCAGTCTGAATCAAAATATCTAAGGTTATCGTAGATACTGACTGAATAATCCACCACTTCAATATGTCTATACCTGTCCCCGAGGTGACTGAAAATGAAATATAACTTCTTTGCTAGCTCCTGATCTTGCTGATAAATCCCAGCTAAGCACAGAAATGCACAGCGAGCCTTGGGATGCTTCAGGCATTCTCCTTCTGCAAGGGTTTAACAAGGTCACGTAGATACTCCTGAACCATTTGACAAACCCTCCCAGCCCAGCAAGTTCAGGTCATTCTTCCTTCAGAGCCACTCAAAAGGTATGTTTATTTTCTTCTGGTGAGCATGCAAAAAATCCTTAGTCAGCCTCCAAAATCCCAAACAACTGCCTTAAAACTGCTTAAAAATAAGCAATCTGCGGTGTGTACTCTTTTCCGTCTCAGGTTTTAGTCCAGAGGGAGATAAACAAGAGCCATGCTTTCATACATTTCTGCAAAAATTATTGGTTTTAACTGAAAAAATGTTTTATTTCCTGAAACTTCCTGCTCCAAATCTGGACCTTCCAAAAAAAGGACTATGACAATATCTGACAAAAATTCACATCATTCCACATCAGATTCAAAATAAGGTAGTCAGTACCTAACTGACCTAATGAACCTGTATATACTCATCTCTAGAAGGAAGAATTGAGCAAAGATACATATTTTCTGACAAGACCTAGAGTTTACTAGGGTCATGCAGACCGGTACCCCATGATCTGTCCTGGCCCTAGCTGGAGAGTTCCAGCACACATCAACATGTCCTGCTGCCATGACATTTAGTAACCTATAAGACAGAAGTCTTAGATTCAATCAGTGGTATTAAAATGCTCTTATGGTATCTCCACAGTCAATACCATGCTGCTCAGAAGTTTGGTCAGGCCTTGCAAATGTCTCTAGGATCATACACACCTACACAAGAGGAGGATGTCACTACAAGATAACAATTACTGTAGAGTGCAGAACAGCAGCGGTGTTTTAAACACAGTCCCACACCAGTTTGTACCAGCAACACACTTGCAACATAACGTTTTATTGCCTTAAGGCAATGCAGTTCACCTTAACACCTCTAAGTGCTGTGTATTTATTTTCCACAAAAACATGCTGCACGGCCTCCGAAGTCTGTTAGCTCGGCATCATCAATATCGCTTTCTGTCTCGCACCCTGATGTTTGTCTGGTGAATGAGACACATTGTCTTGATACACTGCCATGGGTTTTTTACTGCTGTGAAGTGTTTGGACACAAGGCATGGCCCTTGGCCTCTCTTTTTCCCCTCTGGAGGTGCCAGACGAAATGTCAGCTTTAAAACTAAACAAGCAGTACTTGAGGCAGCAGCAAGGACAGGGGAAGCATAAGGCTGATAGATGACAACTAGACAATAAGTGACACAACAAAAGCTTTCAAAAAACCCTTTTGTAAATACTAAGCCAACAGTTTGCTCAAAGCTGAGGAAGAAACAGGTGAGCATAGAGACACGAGAGAAGCAGAATGAAACAAAGGTGTTCAGAAAGCAGGCGAGTGACAAGATCAGCTTATCAGCTAATCCATGGATCTCACAAGTCTAATCTGTGCACAAGCCATTACAGGGACTTCAATGATACTGTAGGGTTTAAAGTGGCTATCCACCAGGTCAGCTGCAATAACTGTCAAAGACACACTGACTTAGCTCTGAGCCAGAGGGTAACCCAACCTGCAGAGCTTCACCTCTGCCATTATCACAGACTAGCCACTGTAAAGCCATCATACCTTGGGTGTCTTCATCCTGACAGTCTAACTAAGCTGGACCCTACAGCCATAGGTTTCATCTCAGTAATATGATGAAACAATTGCATTAATAGTAAAAGCCACCACAATTCCAAAACATTTTGTGGAATAGATTCTATTCCACAAAAACAGATGCTGACTTAAGTAGCCATATGTCAACAAAAGAATACTGTCCTGGTTTTGGCTGAGACAGAGTTGATTTTCTTCCTAGTAGCTGATGCAGTGCTGTGTTTTGGCTTTAGTCTGAGAACAATACTGACAACACACCGATGTTTTAGTTCTTGCTCAGTAGCACTTACCCCGATCAAGGACTTTTTAGTCTCATGCTCTGTCAGTGAGGAGGGGCACGAGAAGCCAGGAAGAAGCAGGGACAGGACACCTGACCGAAACTAGCCAAAGGGATATTCCATACCACAGCACATCATGTCCAGTATAGAAACCGGGTGGAGTTACTCAGAAGGGACCGATCGTTGCTCAGGTTGGGCTGGGTATCAGTTGGCAGGTGATGAGCAATTGTATTTGGGCATCGCTTGTCTCTCTTGGTTTTTATTCCTCTCTTTCTTTTTCCTATTATTATTATTGTTTCCATTGTTATCATTATTGTTATTACTATTATTATTATTATTTTACTTTATTTCAATTATTAAACTGTTCTTATCTTAACCCATGGGCTTTACCTTTTTTCCCATTCTCTTCCCCATCCCACTGGTGAAGCAGGGTGGGGAATGAGTGAGCAGCTCTGTAGTACTTAGTTGCTAGCTGGAGTTAAAACATGACAGTAATTACATTATCACAAACCCATTTTTTAGGGAGATCTATCATAGCTATTCCACTATTCACAATAACTAGTACACATAGGAAAATATGGAAAAGTAGCATTAGGAACCTCTACATGGGAAAAATCATACCTAATTGTTAATTTAATCTACCTCTGACTGATATATATGTAACTAGACCTTCTGTACAATGAATGAAGAGAAAAAGCCATGCTTAGGGCCTGGCTTGTCTTTTAAACAGGTCAGAGGTCTACAAAGGGAGCCATGGAAAGTATTTCATGTGAAAGGATCTGCTACACTGCCATCAGAGGGCACATTACAGCAACACCAGTCCCTGTGTGTCTGTTTCCTGTGGCAAACATGAAAACTTAGCATGATACAATTACTAACACCAGCATAACACAGATGAGACATAAAAGAGTTTAGATTTATATTGGGAATTTATCTAATGGAAGGGAATGTTATGCCTTTATTCAAACCTGCTTCTGAGGAGGACAGGTTCTCAGCTCTTCTAAGCTCAGATAGATAGTACTATTTTGATTTCAGTAGAGCAAGAAATCCATTACTTAGGGGTCTGGATTACCATTTGGTTTGCAAAGGTCTCACAGCTACTGTTTCTGAGGTTTCTTCCTCTCTTATTTTTTCTGTCCTATTTTTTCCATTATTCAAATCACTGCTTTAAAAAGCAATTAATTGTGTTGCCTGAAAATCTACTCAGTATCTGCTCCTATGCAAAAAATTACCTCTGGAGTGACTGCCTTTTACAGGAGCCACCTCTTACAGCTTCTTCCATTGGCTACCTGAAATGATAAGCACTGGGATATGGGCAATAAAAGACTTTGCAATAACGGCTACTTCTCGTCAGGAGCTGACCATCCTATTACCCCTATCTTTTCTCTTGACATGCAGTTGCTTTCCCAACCTACAAAACACAGACAGCAAGGCCATGAGGTATTCTATTAAATTTTCAAAACTTAAGACTTGGTGTCAGGGACTTGACCCGAAACATAACTCATAGAATTGGTTTGCCAGCAGTGTGTATCCGCCCTCAAGACCTACAGTTAATGGCAGGAAATTGCTCCTTCACCACATCTCCCAGGTGCAGGCAGCAGAAGCTGAAAGGGAGAAATGACTCAAACTAACCGTCTCTTCTCTGCGTTGCACAGCATATCTGTGCTACTCCTGCATCCTTTTAATTTAGGCCTGTAATTGAGTTCTCTGAAATAAACTGTTAACTCTCTGGTGTCAGGCATAAACTGTCAGGAATGGAAAAATGTGATACACAAGAGTATTTGAATAAATAGGATAAAGGCTGAGAGAACAGGTCTTGAGAAGAGCTCAAATAGCAGTATGTCACATAAAAACTCCTCCAGCCCAATATCCTGTGTGCAAAAGCAGCCATTAGAGCATGCTTAAGAAAGATAATAAGGACAGTGGCAAATATAATAATCTTTCCTCAAGCAGTCAGCAGATTAGAGACCGTGAATTGTCACGGGGCTGAAGGGGCTGAGTGAGAACAGGGCTTCACGGTGCAGATGTAGCATAAAGGATCGGGTAAACTGCCTGCTTCCTGACTGCACGTTTGAGCCAGGGAGAGATATCCCTCTTTTACAAAACTCATATAACAAATGGCCTCTGTAATGTGACGAGGTCTTGAATCTCATACAATCCCATCTAGGCAAACCTGCCTTTCAATGGAGAATATAAGTACTGAGTAGGGAGCTTAACATTTAAATGCTAATTAAATTCACACCACAGAGGCAATCAGAAAACTTCAAAGATGCAACTTCTTTCAGAAAACTCATTTAGGCAGCACTTCTCCACCCCACTTTTCCCAATAGCCTATTGTCCTCTCCCAGGTAGGAATGATGCTTACAACAAAAGAGTAATCATACCGGGGCGGTATGATTAGCCTCATAATCTGCCTTTGTCTGACCAACATCCTATACTTAAAACATGAACAGAAAGTCAGGGTAATTATGGAGCATATGTGCATACGGCACTGTCCTCCCAACCTCTGCCTATTAAAGTTTCAGTGACTTCCATAACCAAATATGCAGCCAGACCAAAAAGTTCAACAAATATTCACGGACTTATTTTCCCTGAATTGGTCTAATCCCTTTTAGGGCAACAAACGCATTTGACTCAGTTCCACAAACACACAAGCTGATACAAATTAACATGGAAAACAATTCCTCATAAGAAAGGAACAAGACGGTGTTGTATATTTGTCTTCCTTACAAGGGAATGCTATGCTAAGCAAGAAGAAAGTCAGTTGCCAGGGAATAATGACAGCTATCACTGGAGTATACAACTGTCACAGGGAGTAGCAAATCACCACTCTTCTCTGCAGGGAATCCTGGCTTACGCCCCTTGCCTGGAGGGCATTCAAAGAGCAAGGGAAGAGCATGGAAGAACATGAAAGCAACCTGCAATCTCAGTGTACCACAGGCGTTAATTAAGCTGGCAGCTATCCCAACCGCTGGCATCAAAATCCCCTTATCTGGGAACTGCACATTTCAGCATTTCTGCAGACACTACTATGCACAGAGGCACTGCACTGCACAGGGGCAGCAGGCTACATGGAAATAAGGGAAAGAGGCAGAAATGGAGGAACACTGAAAATTATGGCATTGCAATCATAAGATCTGTTAGTAGTTGGAAATACATGTTACCTGAAGAAATGTACATCTGAATAAAGCAAGGGTTGCACCAAGAATGTAATAAGACAACTCGGGGAGAACAAGCATGAACGACCTCTAGTGAGAACACACCACAGCTAAAGTACAGTCGTGCTGAAGCCAGAAAGGGATAACAGTTCAAGTAAAGGCATTCGTCTCTGAAAAGGAATTTGTTTTCTACATACCTGTCCAGTCTCCTACTACTTTAAGGTGGACCCCAAACGTTGCTTTGGTATCTGTAGGGCACTAAAAATATTAAATATATTAAGGACCACTTCTGAGTAACAAGAAAATAACAAAACACATTCAAAATACAGTTGTTATGACAAAACCTGGTGTAAATACATCATTCCTGAGCAGCCATACCAACAGCTATAGTGGTAATATGGCTATATATATACACTTCAGAAAACAAGTGCAGCATCCGTGTAGCTCAGGAAGCCACGCATGGATAGTCTCCACTCAAGTCTCAACCCTTTCTTCTGGTCTCAGAGGAGTTTGGGGTGGGTTTATGATTCGGAGCAGTCGCTTCACTGAGCATTACTCAGCAGTGATACTGAGGATACAACAGTACAGTAATACTCCCTCTGCTATTGACACTTATGATTCAAAATTAGGCCTCATCACTCCTAAATCAAGGTATTTAAGAGATTTCTGGTTCCTGACTGTCAGGGCACATGGTTTCAAGCTAATCATTCTCACAAAGCTGACACCTTCTAAATGCAAACGGATTTTGATGCACTTCACAAGAAGTTTGAAAAGGGAAAACACCAGATTGCATGAAGCACCATATTTTGCAGCCATCATTCTCTCATTCTGCACCTATGCCCTTGCCTCAGGGCTACTTACTTGTGACTGTCAACACAGGAATGATATTATTTACAGCCTTATCCACATCACAGTATCTAAAAAACCTCCACTCAAGCCATGTCAAAGTTCTAAGGAGTCCCATCAGTTTTGTTCCCTGTTAGCTATATGAAGATTTCAAACGCACTGTCTGGACAGCTTCTGCAGGTACATCAAGTGATTTCACATACAAACAGGACAGGGAACTATTCCTCAAGACAAGATTCTTCACTTTCCTTTTATAAACCAACACCACTGTTTCCTTGTTGATAGAAGATATTGAGTTTTGACATCTTTCTTAGAAACTGTATTGACTGATCCAAGGTCCATCACGAATCCACCACCCAACAGATGACACTCCTGCCTTTTTCGTTCTACTGCTACAAATATAAATTCTCAGAAGAGGGCTTAAATTCAAGGAACTCATCTATATTAGAAATAAAAGAGGCCCACGTAGTGAATCCAAGCACCAAATAAGCAATCATCCAGCAATTCTTGGCTCTGTTCTGGACCACTGCCATTAGCATTCCCAACATAATTCGTTGTAGAATATGAAACCACTGGCCTCAGGGCTGAGGCTCAGTTCCTATCAGTTCTTTACTTAGCAGCAGACACAGATAAAAGGTTAGTATTCTCTACATCTTGGCCAACTTAGAATGAGGAATGCAATGTCCCAGCTAGGTGCTCCATTTTCCTTAAAGGGAAGAGCATTCTTGTTAAGAGTACTGATTACTAGATAGACTCATAATTAATTCCTTGTCAAGTGCTCCTATAAAAATTTAGTACAAAAACTTATGTCAAAATTATTTCAGCAAGTCTTAGCCTTCAAATAAAATGGCATCAAGGGAGAGATGCAGGCAAACCTCACACAATGAGGCCATTACTTGCTGTGGCTCGTTGCAATGTCTTCCAACAAAGATATCAAGACAATTCTCCAGACAGAAGTATGTAACCAGCCTCTCAGCAAGAAACTTGCATACTGGCTGCAAAAAGATCTGTTTTCCTGGGGCTTTCTCTAACAGCCTTTAGCTGAGTTCAGTTTTCAAGCTGGGCTGTCCCAGGGCTCTGTTTTACAGGAGGTTGAGTGATTTTCTTAGTCCAATTATGCTCAGTCCCAGTTCAGCATATCTTCTATAAAATTGTCTGTCATTCCTTCCTTCCATTAAAGTTAAAGGCAGAATACCCCTGGTCTCCAGCCATAATAGGTTCAAATCTGTTATCTTTTACACTACCCTTGTGACTATCTCCTTTCTGCACGATTCTGGAAAAAAATCCAATAGAAATAAATTTATTTCTTTCTTTTTAGACTTAGGAAGCCTATTTTGATACTTATAATTGGGTATGAGAGCTCAGGAAAAATCTTACTGCGCAGCTAAATCTTACCAGAAGAAACACACTCATCATCTATGCTACACGGAGTGAATTTCCCCTGTTCAGGAGAGGGAGAAAGACTGTAGATGGTCCAGCACAGGGCCACCAAGATGATCAGAGCATTGGAGAGCCTGACATACAAAGAGAAGTCAATAAGGGAATGTGCTTGTGTAATTCACAGAAGAGAAGGCTCAAGGGAGATCACTGTCTTTCGATACCTAAAACATAGCTATAGAGAAGATGAAGGTGCTCTCACCATCATCCATTGTGACAGAAGAAAAGACCAGGAGCATAAGTTGCTTGAGGGGAAATTCCATCTGGACACAGGAAAAATATTCCTCACTATGGAACAGGTAACCAGATTGCTAATTCAGCTGCATAGAATCATAGAATAGTCAGAGTTGGAAAGGATAACCTAATCTACATCAAAGGTTGAACCAGATGACCTCCAGAGGCCTCTTTTCATTTAAGACTTTCCTATGGACCTGCAATTTGAACTTTGAAAATTGTATGCATGTTTTTACTGCACAGAACACTTATTTTACCTCTTTCATCTCTGTAAACACAACTACAAGTCTCAAAATTGTGACTTTTTTTTTTCCAAGACTATTACAGAAAAAATTGCAGAAGCTGAAGAAAATATTCAAAGACAGTTTTACAGACATTTAACCATGAAATTTCCCCATGTTACTGACAGACCACTGGGAACGTGTAACGAAGTGCAATGAAAATATCCTCTTATGTATTTAACCTTCTTCATGAAATCACAGAATCATAGGATAGTTGAGGCTTGAAAGCACCTCTGGAGACTGGCTACTTCAATCCTCCTGCTCAAGCAGGGTCTGCTGTGCCTTGAATGCCTCCAAGGATGGAGACTCCACAGACTCTGGGCACACTCACAGAAAAAAGTGGGGTTTCTTCTTATGTTCAGATGGAACCTCCTGTACTTCAGTTTGTGTTGTTCTGTCACTGGGTGCCCCCAAGAAGAGTCTGGCTCCGTTTCCTTCAATCCTGCATCAGTTCCAGCTCTCTCAGCCTCTCTTTGTACAAGATGTTCCAGTACCTTATTCATCTTCATAGCCCTTTCTGCTCCAGTATGTCCATGTCTCTCTTGTACCGGGGAGCCCAGAACAGGACACAGAGCTCCAGATACACCTCACCAGTTCTGAGCAGAGAGGGTCACCTCCCTCGACCTGCTGGCAATGCTCTGTCTATTACATCCCAGAACGCTGTTGGCCTTCTCTGCTGCAAGGGCACATTGCTGGCTCATGGTCAGCTGGGTGTCCAGCAGGACACCCTGGTCATTCTCTTCCGAGCAGCCTTCAAGCCAGTCAGTTTTCATCACTAGTACCTGGGGTTACTCCTTATCAGGCGCAGGTTTGGCAATTCCCTTTCACAACCTTTATGAAGTTACTGCCAGCCCAGTTTTCCAGCATCCCAAAGTCCCTCAAATGTCAGCACAACCACAACCACACAGTGCAACATCCACTCTTCCATGTTCTGTATCATTTGCAAACCAGAGTTGATTCCTGAGGTACACCACTACTGACTGGCCGTCAGTTGGACGCTGACTACAGATCACAACCCTTTAAGCCTAGCAGTTTTCCATCTACCTCCCAGCGTTCATCAACTCCACACTTCAATTTCTCTATGAGGATTTTATGAGAAACAGTGTCAAAAATCTTGTGAATAATGACGCTCTTGGCCATTTTATGTATCTAAGTCTCTGATCACCTTATTTACTTTCAATCTGCCATATCTCATCTTTAAAACACTGCACAGCTCAACACTACTTCAAGATCCATCTTACAGTCAGCTCATACACACATTAAACTGACATCTACTTATGCTCTACGAATACGAGCACAAGCTGAAGCACCCTCTTAAATTGGAAATCAAGAGAATAAGCACATGAGCCTTGTTAAAATAGTTCTTAAAATGTGTTTTGGCAAATACTGCTTGGATTTTCCTCTGTTCCTTTTAATCTGGGAGCCCTAAGAGACAATCCAGTGACTATTAACTCTACTGTGGTGGGAGCTGCAAGAAGCCCCTTATTTTTTCCTCATTGCCCAGTACAATGCCCAAGAGGAAATTGTAAAGATTAGCCAATATTGTGGAAAAAAACAGCCTAAAACCTAAACAATTTCCTTTTCCCTAAATAAATGTTTTCCAAACAGGTAAATCACTAACTTGGATAGTCTGAAATGAGAGGAGACATTAGACATTGTTAAACAAAAATGTCACAACAGGTAAGTTTTTCAGTAGCTCATTCTGCATTTTGAAGAGTTAAATGAACCCCATCTGCCACACTCATTTGATTAAACTGCTATGGTACACAAGCTAACTGTGCCAGATGTGCAATTACACGAAGCTACGTTAATCTCATTCTGACCTCAAGCTATCTATACCTTTAAAAAGTGAAAGCTTTTTCAGGTGGGAACGTTTACGCTAATCAGGTTATCAGCCTGTATTTGGCCATCCTCCAAAACCAGCTGAAAACCAAAGGAATTCTATTAAGTTTAATAAAGCTGTGCAGATTTACACCTCTGGAGAAACTAAACTATGTTCTTAGCATTGGAAAGTTGGTAGATTTCCTCAGAGCTGTTAATCACACATCAGAAAGTTCACAATGCCTATTCTTATTTTATTTCTGTATGTATTTTCACATTCGAAGCAGTGAGAATACTATTTTATATGTACATAAACTGAGAGAATACAGATTAGAATCATAGAATCATTGAATAGTTAGGGTTGGAAAGGATCTTAAGATCATCAAGTTCCAACCCCCTTGCCATGGGCAGGGACACCTCACACTAAACCATGT
>JANHGB010006040.1:6903-21038 GCA_026283785.1 Coracopsis vasa
CCTCTCCTCACTGGCAGAGCATGAGAGACTGAAAAGTCCTTGATCAGGGTAAGTGCTACTGAGCAACAACTAAAACACTGGTCTGTTAAGCATTGTTCTCAGACTAAAGTCGAAAACACAGCACTGCACCAGCTACAAGGAAGGAGAAAAATAACTGTTACAGCTGAACCCAGGACAAGTATGAATACTGAAAAACAAGCAATGGACTATTCATCAGAATTTACATCAGGGAGTGAGCTTCACCTTCACTTGACACACTTGAAAGCATTCTGCCTTCTGCCTCCGGTGTCTATGTTAACTTTCCCACTGTTATTCTAATAATTTATTATTTTTCTCCTGGAGCATCTATGAATAAGAGCAAATATAAGCACAGGGAAGTACAAATACACAGATCATTGCACATGTACACAAATACAGATATATATTGATTCCATATTGTTGATCAAAAAGACCATCCACATTAAAATAATAGGAATGTCTAAAAACTTTAAAAATAATTAAAAAATTATGTTTATTGAACCAAAGTCTGTTCATTACCCTCAATTATATCTGTGCTGTATTCACACAGTAGAATACAGCACTGGACCTACATGCAAGCACTCCACAATTATGGGAAAATACTGGCCTAATGTTACTGCTTTTCAAGCAGTTTGGTCTTATCCTTTCTCCCAAAACTGGGGAGCTAGCCATTATCCACATGTTCAGTGCCTCATTTCAGTCAAATTTTTTGCAGACATCCCTGAGCCTGTTCTCCTTGTACTCAGAGTGGCTGGATGCAAGCGAGGTCTCATCCAGAAACCACATGGCTTCGTTAAGCAGCCCTTTGCTCTGAGCAAGGCTTACTATAGTACTCCAAGTATGCTGCCTTCTGTTTAAAGCTAGGTAGTATCCTGTTGGCTTAAAGCACAGGTGGAACAAGTGTCTATAAAACTAAAAACATGTCTGTAAAATTGTACATAGAGATATTTATAGTCTAACACCATAAACCAGGATGTCAGGCTGCAGGCTTTTACTGATATTTTTAAATCCTACCCGAGGCTCAAGTTTAGGGCTATAGCTGTCATATGGAGCCTTACACATACAAATACAGAATTTGTATTGCAGACAAGTTTCCCCACAAAAACAAAACCAAAATTGGTGTCTACTTAGTATGTATTCAATCTGAGTACAATGGCTGTCTCTACATTGCCAGGCTGATGTTCACATTTGCATTCATCCATATTTCTTGCCTACAGCAGCATTCTTGCAGTGGTTTTGCAGGAGGTATTTCAGGAGACAGGAGAATTTCCAAAATGTGACACAGATTTATTTAGCATCTGCACAGACCTCATGGCTCTGGACTCCATTGGCATAGGCCAGTGGTTTGGGTAGACAGATTACTGGTCAGCTATGTCAGCTCCTATATTCTACTGAAGACTAACATGTAAATCCTGTGTTCTTACAAGGTATTTCTATTCCACTATGATATATCCAGACTTAAAGACTGAAAAGCTTCTGCAGACTTTCTTATAACTTCCTATACTTTAATAATGGTTCTTATGAAGCTTCTATAGAGATACAAAAACCTCTCTTGAAAACAATCTGATGCAGTATTAAATATGTGCATATATTTTTTATATGGTTCAAAACTGCAATGGAATTTTATAATAGAACTTTACCTTTAAAGATTTCTACTCAAATGAAAGCATCTGTATTAGACTAGCAGGAAGAAAGGAGAAACAACTTCTAGATCTAAATATTCAGAGAATCCTTCATTGGTTACAATGGATCATACTTCCTTGCTTTTTTGCTTTTCTTGCTCTCTAACATATACATGTAGGAATACTTTAAAAAGAATATATATTAAAACTTCATTGATTAAGCATACAAGGTTATTATATATCTAGGAGTGTAAGTACTATTTTTGATAATTTTCTTATTTTATTTTTAGTTTCTTTCTGAATTATTAGATTGGATGGCTTGAATGTGAAGATAGCTAGCTATAAAAATAGCACCCATAAGTCTTCTTAGAACTCCTAAAAAACTTTCTCTTTTTTTTTTGTCTGGCGTATGAAAAAACAGAGTGACCTGAATGTGGGATCCCAGCAATCATGTTGCTAAAACTTTGACTTCATTATGCTACAGCATAGTCTCCTTCCCCACCCAAATGGGTATTGGGACTTTGTTAAAAGAGAATTGAGACCCAGAATGAAGCCAGAACTGCCATCAGAGATCTGGTGTTTTAAAGTGAACCTTTCATGAATGCCAGTGGCTAAATAAAATCACCCTCTGACTCTCCTGCTTATGAAGAGCTACACCTTCATAGGAAAATATTTAACTATGCTCAACAGGTATGACAGGCATTTTCAGCCATTTGTCTTTCCACTCAAAATACACAGTCATCTTGTTATTGCAGTAAACCTTGAGAAATAAACCACAATTCCAAAAAGAACGTAGTTTAATCTTAATAAATCCAGAAAATGCAGCGTATCCCCACTTCCAACCTAGCCTTAACTCAACTTTTGGAAATTACCCTATGAATAATGGCACAAAAGTGGCCTGGAATAATGCAAGTAAATTCATCAGAGTTTCCAAGATTAACTTTACATTATTGTAATTTGCCCTGAGATAAAAAAAAATAAATTAGTAACAGATATTGTATCTTATCGGACTTTTTGAGTTATGTGTTTGGCTAGCTCAGTGATTTCATCAAATACTAATATTTGCTGTTCAATTCATAGTGCTTGCACAATTCATTATTAGAAAATCTGAAATAATTTCTGTACAATATGATTACATAAAGATATTCTTTGTTCCTGTTTTTTTACCTTTATAAAATAAAAGATTGTATTGAAACGAAGGATACATTGGCCATTTTCTGAAAAGTCAATGAGGTTAAAGATCATGAATATATGTGTCAATAAATAATAAAGCAAGCTATTAACCTCTTTTGTAAGAATCAATTTTTCTGATTTGTGATATCATCCGTGCATTTTTATTAGGGCAATAATCGTGTTATTGGCACTTGATTTTAAATGCTATATGCTTCATATGACTCATTATTTTTAATTATAATTGACTAAACATCTGGATTGAATAACTAACATCATGAGTATGAAATGTTAAGCTTCTGATAAAGAGCAAATAATTTAAATCTCTAATTCATTCTCTGTTTTACATGTGCATAAATGTCACATAGTAGGTGTGCTATCCTGCCTTCGCAGGTTTTTTGTATACACATATCTCACATTTTCCAATGTAAATAGACTGTAGCTTGGAATAACTGTGTTTGAGAGGCTGTAATAGTAGTCTGTTCATCACTATGTTGCTTTTATTAAGAGCACAGAAATTGAAACTGAGCAGTCCTGAAATTGTTCAGGATGACTCATGACACTGTGAAAGAAAATTGTATTCTCCTCATCTATAGAAATAGGGGTAGTGATATTTACAGTGTCTGTTATTGTTTATGAAGTATTTTGAGGCAAAAGGTAGGGTGTCATGCTGACTCCTTCTGCTATGCCATAAAAGTGTTTTACATTTTCCTCCTGTGGAGCAGTATGTCCCACAAGGACAAAGCTCTGAGTGTCAAAGTGCTCTGCCAAGTCCTTAATACTATTATTAGGTTAATAAATGTGTGATGTTACTGTTACAAATGAAAGCACAATCTTTGGCAACAATATCATCCTGAATGTCACTGCATACATATTTTCCCTAGTTTGAATATTACCTTCCTCTGTGATTTAATTCTGTTGCTGTGCTTTTGTTTACATTTTTAAGAAGTGTCAAAATAAGGATGCATAAAATCTGTGTCAAGAACAGATAATGAATGTAATTTTAACAACTTTCAGCTTCAGAAACAGAAGTCTCCAAAACCACTTTAAGTGAAAAACTTTCTGCAATTTTATGTAAATGCTGTGTCTTATCCTGTCTGTGGAAAAGCCACCAGAAGGCTATGTAGCATTTTCAAGCACATACCCTTAATTGCAACACATTACACAGCGTAAGGCAGAGTTGCAGTACTGGCAGTAGCTGCACCATCTTCCCAGAAATTATGTAGGCTGTCTCTTTGTCCCAGCAGATGGTATTTTCATGACCTGCAGTTTCTATGTTCAGGAAGCTTAGATGAGAAAATAGAAACCAAGCAAAACTGGGAATATCATTCTCGATCTGAAGAATTAAAAAAAAACTGTAACCAGTTTTTTAGCTTTAATATTAACATTAAGAAATATGGAACTGTTTAAATGTCTTGATTTTCAAAGATACTCAGTAATAGCAATTGTCTTTAAAGTCCAGCTCTACCTGAAAGTCCTGCCAGTTTCAGTAGATGCCCTAGTGAGTATTAGAGGCCATAGGCAAAAAACTTGAAGGGAAAAAGTGTTGTGTGTTACTGCCAAACAAAAGCCTGTTTAAGAGTTTGAAAAAAGCACATTACTTTCTGCTGCTCACTTTTTTATAAGGCTGGGTTCCAGCAAGTGTTTTCAGCACCCCACATCAACTTCATATAAGAATGGTCATTTTAATGTATGAACAACAGATCATATCAGATTGTTTCACCTTCATAAGTATGGATTTAATCAATCAAGAAGACTAAAATATGTCTGTCTTCATTTTTGACCCATTCCAACCTATACATTTAACCTTATTTCTCTTTTATCTGATAATTTGAAAATGGAATATACGCTTCAAAATTATAATTCTTTCTAGTATTCAAAAATAAGCAACTCAGCTCCTCTGTGATAAACAGCAAAAGATTGAAAAGCAGCTCCACATCTGTAGTTCATTATCAGTGTGTGAATATGCCAGTTCATACTGTACACCATTTGATAAATACCTTCCCTTAGACATACAAATACAGATGCACCATCCTACCCTCAGTTCTGTTCTTTGTAGTGCTGTAAATCTACCGTAAGTCCTCAATCAGCAATCCCTTTGGATCCGTATCAGTACAACTAAAGGACAAATACGGCCGCCTTAACTGAATAGTTCTCCAATGATTCTCCAAAACTTCACTCAGAAAACAAAACTGTGTACAGCTTCTACCCCTATCAGATTGTGATAAATAGAACAAAGCAAACAAATAATTTCCCAAGTGCAAGGACTCCTAAAGAAGCTGTCATCCTGATGAATCCCAAAGTACTTTTTGTGAGTGAACAAGTGTTTATATTTAAAAGTCACAACGTTATTTCAAAGAATTCTTTCTATCCCCCTCATTGTTCATGGTTAGAGGTAACTGGAAGCCGCTTTCTCGCTCTATTGATGATTAATGAGTTGCATTTTGTTTTTTTAAACATAACATTATTTAGTCCAATATAGAAAGGCAGTAGAAATTAATGGCTTAACAACTTAGATTTTCAGAGCAAAGAATAATTAAAATGGTGAAAGGCAAAGGAGACAAATCCCCACTGAGAGCTAGGAGAGTTTGGGACTACAAACAGTAAGTAAAATCAATTAATTTTGGCCTAACTTGAGTAAAGTTATTGATTTTATATAAGGATTTTATCCACCACGGCTGTTGCCAGCATGAAAAATAAATCTCATTTGACAGGGGAGCATTGAATGTGGAGATTGCAAGACTCTGACGTAAAAAAGTAAGGGGTGAAAGACATTCTGTATTCATACATTCAGAATTGCTGGGCAGGGGGTGTCCTTCATTCTTTGTTTTTTAAAAAACATGAAACCATGAATATCCATACAAAGTTTAGCTTTCTTGCCCAGCACTGTACCTCCTTTCATGCTGTCAGCACAAAAATGATGACCTACCCATGTGTTTGAATAGATGTCTTCATAAATAATGAATAATACCATTCACATAGCTACTTCCATATACTACAACCAAACTGGAAAAAAAAGCTCAAAAGATGTGCCCAAGAAAAAGAGACAATTAGGAAAAATACAAGTTAAAAACAGCAAAATGTGAAGTGAACTATACTAAGGTGAAGCATCAGGGATGTTACCACTTCTAGCTGGCTCTGGAAAATGACAGTCCTTTGATTTTGCAGTTGTTGAAACTAGAAGATTTCAGATCAAGATCTGTAATTTCAGTTCTCAAAGATCAAGACAGTTTAGGAGTAGCCAGCCATATCAGAAAGATCTCGGGTTAGATTTTCTATACATCTCATACTTACCCTCCAGTAGCTCTGCATGTTGTAGATTTCAAAGAGAGGTTGGTAACAGTATGTTGCCTTAGAGGAATAATCGGTGATGAAAATCTTTGCATTTCTGCTTCAGTATTCTGGAGATGCATCCTACATTCTCTGTTGCCTTCACATGCAGTTGGCCAAAGTTCACCTGCATGGAGCATTATGTAAGTGTCCATCTATGCAAAGCACTGAAGGAACATATTACTTGTAACTAGGCATTGAAAACAAGTCAGGGAGCATGAGGAACTCTTACAAAGCTTCAGACTGTGTTAAAGACTTTTCCACTCTAGTTTATTAGTTTTTATTTAATCCAAGTCAATGACTTGCTATGTGCTACTATTCTATTAATTTTCAAATTTTTTTCAGGACAGGCAAAGCCTTTCTGTCCTATCACCCCAGGTGCCAGTGAATGGTTGGATATTATCACCTTGCAAATATCAGTGGTAGCTGATGGTCTCAGAGAGTTTGCTATAGGGCAGATATTCTTATCATACACATATTCCCACAGCAATTAAATTTCAGTGACAACTGAAAACAGACTTTTTTTCCCTCTCAACCCCAAAAGCCATGCCTGCTTTCCCTACCAAGACAGGATAAGAGGCCGCCACTCAGGATCTCACAAACAAAGTAACTGTACTGTACCAACGTGAAGAAAAAAATACCTCTCGTTTCAAGAAAACAGAGCAGACCCAAAGCACAGGCAAAGCAAGCAGATGCCCTGGACAGGACACTGCTGAGGAGGATGAGCTGGATATGGCTCACTGCTCACCACAACTATTTCATTGCCCTGAAAAATTGGCTTGCTTTGCTGCTGCCACCCAGGAGAGGCTGAAAGGTGAAGGCCACTGCTTGGTTCTCTGACCCCCATAAAAGCTTCAAACTTTGTGCTTTACCATTGCCATCCTTCTTGCAACTAAACCAGCAAGCTGGTTTCCCCAGGTTTTCTCCCATAGCACCTCATTCATCTCTGTCTCCTTTCTTCTGTTCCTCCTGTTCCTCTGGCAGGAGTAATCCAGGGTCGATCAAAACCTGAACCGCCTTTTTAGAGCAGCATATCAAATTTTGCTCACACTGCTGAAAATTGCTGTGCTACATCTGAGAAAATGAAATGAGCTCAGAGCTATGACTTACTCCTCTGCAACATAGCACTGAATACTGCCCCAACCTTAAAGTATATTTTAACCCTTCTGTCTTCAAGCAGATTAGCTAGTTTTGAGCATACACTTAAATGCTGTCTTGAACTAGGCTAGATTGAACCTCCAGGTCTGTCAAAACAGAGATATTTTAGAGAGAACATGAAAAAATAATCCAGAAGAGGGACGCTCCGTGAAATTCCATCAGCCAGATGCTTTTTTTCCCTTGTGCACGCAGAAAGTGAACTGGGTCATTCAGCATTCATGGCTTTTTCCCTTACATGCTTTACCACACGCAGTGATTACTACTCTAGATTTAGATCACAGTCACAGGGGGTTTGTAATTTCATACTTCAAACTTAAGTGGCATTTCAAATTTAAGGGGCACAAATACTATTTGAATATGGTAAATACTGATCATATAATTACATGGTATTTAATTTTCATGTGGTATCCATGTGATTATGAAATGAATATATGACTTTTCTGTCTTCTAAGCAGCACTGCAGGTTACTAGTTACTGTAATCCACAAAAGTTGGTCCATATTCCATCATTACTTCGTGTTTACTAATAGTAGCACCAAATTGCCTTAGGTCAGACCTTGTCTTTTCCTTGTCTTTTTGCACTCCGGTTCTACTGGGCTTTCTTGCTCTGCAGTGTGAAATCCCTATACTCATTGTCAAAATTTGAATTTTCTAATTTTGGATGTAGGATGAACAGAGGGGCTGAATAGTTTTGCATTCGTTCGAAGGCATTTTTTTCTGAGTTGCTTATATTAAATAGGAGAACACTTAACATCCTCTGTGCTTTCTCCAGTTTTCACATATCACCAGTTCACGGAAGTATCTCAGTGACTCAGACAAATAAGTAGTTAATTTAAAGATAGAGAATCCAAATATCATTAAGCAACATCTCCGTATCTAAAAGAAAGATCCTCCCACCTGCAGCTGGAAGAGGAGTGAGGGAAGGCAAGAATGTGCATTTACTTGTTCTCTGTTCTCGCTGGCATTCAAAAATAGCAGGCTGCTGTTCCAGTATGAGAGATGATAATGATGGGCATTATCCCACATATTATATAAGTGGATAAAAGACATAATAAAACTATAGTAGCTATATAAAACACTCATGCCCTTGTGGTTTGAATAGTTGCTTGGGGCTCAGTCTGTGGGTATTGCTCTTATTGTGCTAATGCAACTTTTTTCAGGGGGAGAGAAAATGCTGTAAGATGTTTACATTTATATTTCTTTACTGGATCCTCTACTTCACACTCATGCTCAGATATGTATCTTAATCTTCTCTTAGTTATCTACATCTTATCTAGGTCATTGTGTGTTACCATGTTTTGGTAATGTTGCTTAAACATGGTATGAAAAAAAAAAGGGCTAAAAGAAAACATAACTAAACCCTTTATGTCCAAACCAATGAGAAAAATATTTTTTTATTTAATCAAAGGGAAAGGTTTAGGAGGTTCTTGACCAAAATTCTGAGGGCCATGACATACCCTTCCTGATGAAATCTAATGCCAAGTGGACTGACTTCCAACAACCTATGTGAGAGAAATTATTTCCTCTAGAGTCATGATTCATAAACCATCTTCAAGGCAAATAATCATGACTTGTCTGTGATGGCAGTTTCAGCACCATAAACCATACATCTTTCTAAAACAAATGGCACCTTGCAGTGTCCTTGTTAATGGCAGACTAATACTAGATTTTTCCTCAGATAATGAATTTTCATCATATCCAAACTTATGGCATCATACTTCAGCAAATCCTTGTTATTATGTTTCACTTGCTAAAGTCAACAGTGTTTTAAAAAGCCTTTTAAAATGTTAATTTATGCACTGGAAGTAAGACATGATTCACCATCTGTTACAGAAGGTCACTGGCTATATTTGGATCCATTAATAAACTCATGGGTTGCAATGAGTAAAGGTGAGCCACACCCTGCAGTAGAGGAAGCTGGCCCAAACCTTTGCCTTGTTACTGGGCCAAACTCACAAAGTTCAGTTTGATTCAGACAAATTACATAGGGATGGAAAAGATAAGCTGGTCACTCTGCCTACAAAACAATCCACCTGGATGGACCAGTGTTAGATTGCAGCTCTGGTAGAGACATGCCAAGTAAGCTGGATGAAACCTGACCTCCGCCTGTGAAGTTCAGCATGAACTTCAGGAGACCCGGAGAATTAAAAACCCTCTGAGTGCCATTGTGGCAGCTCTTCACTTTTTAAGTTCGAAGCCTAAGCTAAAAGGTTCAAAGGTGGCAGCAGTTCTGACCTTTAGCAAGGAACAGATACCACTTATGTCTCTCCCTGCCGTCACGTGATTGCATCGTTGTTAAGTATTTCAGCTTCCTTCTGTGATTTCTAATTGGTCTGCCTGTTGGAGATATTTACACTGAAGGGAACGTTTTTTCAGCCTAGCATATTCTGGGCAGCACAAGATGTCTCAGAGATTGCGTTGGTATGATTTAAGCACCAGTTTTCTGGGTGTTTTTTCTATGTATTTCTGAAATTCAAACAGTAGAGCAATCTGGAGATCAGAGAAGCTAGAGAATCTACTCAAGCCTTATCCATTCTCCTCCATGAGAAAATTAAGAGATACAACTGGCAGGGGAAAGCTAAAGAGAGATTTTGGGCGGTCTACTTTAGCATTTTAGTTTAGATCAGGAGTGTATTTTTGAAGCAAATCTCCAGATTGTCCCCACTTACAATGCTCTGGTTCCCAATGCAAAGTGGACTCAAAGTACAGGAACTTCTCTTGGATGACATTAAACTGGGAGATGAGCTCCGTAAGTGCAGGACACTAAAGCACAGTCAGACCATACAACCAGACTGTATCTTGTATGACATGAAATCCCCTGGTACATAAGCAGTTTGGACATTGGCTTCTGGGCACCACCTCTATAGATATGATTTAATAGGCTGCACAGTCTCCTAACATAGATGCAGGGGAGATGTATCCTCTGCCCACAGGTCCTGCTCAGCCTGGAGTTATTAGTCATCACTCCCCAGCAATGCCACAGGAGTGCCTGTCTCTACCCCATGTCTGTCACAGCCCTCTGGATGAACCCAGGCCCTGTGCTGTAGGTAACTTGCTCCTGGATTGGACTCCTCAACTATATGTCGCAGCTGTTTTGCCAGCCCTGACTCTGGCCATATCTCCTTCTGTTCCTGACTGGTCTTCCTTGCTGGAGCCTGGACCTGATTCACTTTTCATGCTGAGGACTCTCAATGGACCCTGTTAGCAGCACCCAGCCCTGCCTCAGCATACTAAGATCCTATGAGATGGAGCCTCATCAGTGAGGACTCTGACTGATCTACTGTCACACTCAGCACCCTGTTCTTTAAGGAGCATCTGTTCCCCGTTGCACCCTGACACCAACAAGACAAAACAGAAGCTGATGTATGCATTTCTTCTTTTTATATAAACATCTGCTTTGAGTTTATCCATTGTATGTCAGAAACAGGGACTTCTAAATTTAAAGTTACAGGCTAATGTCAGTCTGAGGAGGACTCAATACATTTAACAGAGCAAGAAAGCACAGAAGAAGATATAGATATATTTCAAATTATGCTTTTTTTCCCTCTTGGAAAAGTCACAATTTTCTGCTAGCAGGAATATATCCTCAGTTTCACAGTTGTCCATTATTTTAGAGGAAAGGTGTTTCAGAGCCACGGAGCCTGAGAGCTGGAATTCATCAGGTAAGTAAACTGGCAAAAACTCTGAAATTTCCAGCTGAAGGCTTTCTGTAAAGAAAATCTATCCCACAGTTTCATTAGATCTTCAATAAAAAGAACTATTTTTGAGAAACAGATTATTAAGTAATCTGTTAATTATTAAATTATTATTAAATATAAACTATTTTTAATACAGATTTCACAAAGCCAGCACATAATGTCAACAAATTTCCATCTGATCCTTATTTTGAATTTGCTCTTTTTTCAACTGTTTACCACAAATACAAGGCCCACATCACACTAATCCCATAATCTGGCAATAAAGCATAGGTTTTGGATCAGAATGGGAAAGAAGAGAGGTTGAATTAGATGCCAAGAAGGAATGATCTTATCATCCAAAGGAAAAGAAAGAAAAATAACAGACAGAGAGGGAGTGAGCCAGTCTCCCAGTAGTGCTAACAATTCCATATGAAGAGCAATGCATGCTAAACTTCTATGGAAAAAGTTAAGTGCATCTTTCTAGTTTATATTAAACCATCGTATTATGAAGCTTTAAAAATTTGTCTTTTTGTCCCTAAAGCTACAGATACTCATCTATTTAAACATCTGTAAACCTGTTTTCAAGAAAACCTAAACAGAATCCAGATGAAGGCATATAACTTCAGATGAATATATTAGGGATAGGATTCATGCATTCTTCAGCTTCATTTTCAGAGGAAAAGAGGCTTATGTGATCTTGCCTTTTTGTGTTGATTTATGTATCTATCATTGAAAGTATTTGAACTCAGAGGCCAGTTTCTATCGAGCTTCACAAAGAGGTAAAATCTGAAAGCTACCTACTTCTGAAGTGCTTGGGGGAGGGGATGAGGACAAGCTAAGCAGAGGACATATCTCCCATTTGTTTCTCCGCTGCAATGAAGTTCATCCCTTACTAGATGTCAAAATAAAGAAACAAATCCATAATCATGACTCCACTCTCATGAGGAAAGCTTCTGTCACCAGCTAAAAATAAATAATTTTCTTCACTGTGGAGCAGGGGCTGTGACAATTTAGCGCTGAGTACATAACAAAACAGATAGGAGACATTACAGCCTTTCTCCTCAGGGTAATAAAATCTTTGTTTATATTTGCCAGGATTCTCTGAGCATTAATTCTGCAAAAACCAAGGGCCCTACAATAAAATTCAAGCTCAATCTGCTTTACAGTAGTCAGGATTTTGTTCTATGAAGATACAGAAGATGGAAAATAAAGTGGCTGGAAGATATGCAAGTGAGTTCACCACTTATTCCTTCAAGAGCTAACATTTCCTGGTTAGTATTACTCAAACAATGCAAAAATAAAAACATATTTATGAGTAATGTATTTTAGAAAATAGCAATAAAATTCTAGATTGCATTGCAATACAGCTCATTTTTATATATATGCAAGCAATGGATTACCTATGGAGTGTACAGGTCCTGTGAAAGGACTAGAGGCTGGAAAAGCCTTGGCAGAAAAGCAGAGAGAGGTCAGAGGCAGTTGAAGAAAAACAAGACTTGGCTCATTCCCCATGCCAGCATGCAGTGACAGTTTGTAAGAAGGACTATGGCTTTACATCATGTGTCACTTTCCCTGACTGCTAAGTCTTTATTGATGTGAAAATCTTATTGTTCAGACTGACAGACAACTGAACATGACTTGAAGGTTTAGGGCATTGTAGGCAAGTGCCATTCCAGCTGAGTTGCAGCAATCAGGGAGTTGCAGCACTCCTGATTTCCCAACTTGTTGTCTCCCCAACCCTTACACTGACATTCATGAAACCAAGCAGCCAGATCAGTAAGATGATCTGACTCAGTCTATGTTTCTATACGTATTTATCGTGGGAGCAAACCAGCTATAAAGTCAATTTTCTGCACAGCTTCCCAAGCACCAGTGGCACCAGAGGTGAATGTTGGAACTACATGACTGCGGGCAGAAGATGAAACCCTGGCATCCCTACTATGACCAAAGTCTGGTGCAAGCACTTCCTGAGGGCATGTTCCAACACAGCTAAATGCAACAGAAGAAGAAAATATACAACATGCAAGCTCAATATTAGGGACACAAGCAATTATGTTAAGCAGTGTCCACATATCTATTGATCATGCTCAGAGAATAATTGCTTACCATCACATGTTTTTTTCCAGATTTCTTTTCCTGTTATTAACATAGCCATGCTTCTGGTTGTACAACTGAGGTCTTTCACTAAGGAAACTCTGCAACAGCTAATAGCTCCTTTTTGCTCTATCTGTATAGTTACAAGGTCTGGGTAAAACAGTGTTGCTCTTTTTGAGTCAAATTGTACACTCAGAAGTCCAGTAAAAAACATTTTTCTTACTTTTAAATGGAACCTCCTGTGTTTCAGTTTGTGCCCATTGCCTCTGTCACTGAGCACCACTGACAAGAGTCTGGCTTTGCCTTCTTACACTGTCCTATAAGTCCCATTATAGACATTGATCATACCCCCTGAGCATTCCCTCCCTTCCTCAGGCTGAACAACTTCAGCTCGCTCAGCCTCTCCCCACTGGAATGATGCTTCAATCTGTTAATCATCTTTGTGGCTCTTTGCTGAATTCTCTCCAGTCTGCCCCTTGTACTGAGGAGTCCACATCTGTGCCCAGCACCCCAGAAGTGTTTCACCAGTGCTGAGCAGAAGGGAAGGAATGCCTCCTTCAACTTGTTGGAAATGCAGGGGCTGTCGCCCTCTTTGCTGCAAGAGCACATTGCTATCTCGTGTTCAAGTTGTTGTGTACCAGAAGCCCCATGTCCTTCTGTGCAGAGTTGCTTGCCAGCCAGTCAGCCTCCAGCATGTACTGGGGCATGGGGTTATTTGTCCGCAGGTGCAGGACTTTGCATTTCATAGAATCATAGAATCATAGAATAGTTAGGGTTGGAAAGGACCTTAAGATCATCTGATTCCAACCCCCCTGCCATGGACAGGGACACCTCACACTAAACCATGTCACCCAACGCTCTGTCCAACCTAGCCTTGAACACTACCAGGAATGGAGCATTCACAACTTCCATGGGCAACCCATTCCAGGGCCTCACCACCCTAACAGTAAAGAACTTCTTCCTTATAGCCAATCTAAACTTCCCCTGTTCAAGTTTTAACCCGTTACCCCTTGTCCTATCACTACAGTCCCTAATGAATAGTCCATCCCCAGCATCCCTATAGCCCC